>LPNX010180250.1:230058-255713 GCA_001517045.1 Pseudotsuga menziesii | reverse complement strand
ATATAGATATATATCTGTATACATATACATATACATATACATATACATATACATATATGTGTGTGTGTGTGTGTGTGTACACACACACACACACACACATATCCTAAGCGCAAATGATAACTTTATGGATGTTTTCTATCTCCAATAGAACATACTGTCAAGAGTGTGCACTACTCTAAGCATGTAAGAAGGATAAATCATTATCAACTATCAATCAATCATATACATAAGCCTACTATTCATCAATAAAAGAACTATATCACATACTCAACACATTTCCTAAATCTAGGAGTATAGATATGCATAAAATGCATCCAAAACAACCTAATCCAGTCTACAAAAGAAATAAACTCAAATACTTATATGTTATTGTTTTTTGGGTGGTATCCCACCACCCCCTTGTAGAAATCATGAGAGTACATTGATATTCATCTTCTTGCTGGGAGTCCATCGCCGCCTGGATCTTTAGATGATCACCTCAACATGAGAAGTACTAGAATAGGAACTCCTTTCAACGATCTTCTTCATTTTCTTCAGGATCATCATTCCTTGACCTCTTATGTGGAGTGTCTTCATCTACATAAACAATTAATCATTCATTCTTCCTTTTATCTTGACCATGAAACTGACTGGCATAGTGTCCATATTCATGGCATCTGTAGCACTGGGTTTGTAAAAGTTTCTTCTTTTTATTTTGTCCTGGAATGGGACTTGAACCTCCACTTTTGTTTTTCTTGTCATGAAACTTTCTTCCCTTACCTTTTCCTTTATTTACATGAACTATAAGGGCTTGAATTTATTCATGTTGAGCTTCTTCATCAACATCAACAGTTGAGGTTGGGTGTTTTCTCTTCTTTGAAATACAACATTGTTTAACATAACGATTGGACTTCTGAAATTTGAAGCACTAGATATGAGAGAGATACTCCTCCTTCATTTGTTTTGGAATATCCTCATCAACAATCTTAATGGGAACCTTAGACTTGGAAACTCCATCAAGTCTATGTTCAACATTCATGTTGATCTTCTTAAATGCAACTTGAAAACTGCTTCAAAAACCCTAGTAGGAGTTAGGTCAAATTTGAAGTGTGGAGAATTAGAAATATGAATCCACATGGAGATGTGCTTTGTCAAGGTAAGCTGAATACACCTCCTTTTCTTCCAGATATTTGGATAAGACAACTCAAAACTGGAAACCCTAGTTTCATGACTCTAGCAAAGAATATGTCAAAAATGAAAATTTCCGGATCTGAAATCTGCTTCCATAGATAGTTGTGCCCTACCAAGGAGAGTTGGAAAAATATGAGAATGAACCAAAACAATGAGCAGAAGGATATATCTCTGGATCCCTAGGTCTTGAACCTGACAGTATTAGGTAAAAAACTAAACTTTCACCAAACTGGATTTGGCCACTACATAAAGATGCACTCTAAGAGGCCTAGTTGCTCTATTCTCTTAATGTGCGGTGAAGGTACAAATTCCCCTTATTGTAATAATTGGATGGGAATTAATTACCAAATCTCTTTTTCCTTGGAATATACTTTTCCACAACTCTAAGTATACAAACTCTAGTTGACAAATATAATATTGGGAAAATATCATAGATAGAAATTATACCAACATTTTGCGTGTCCCAATTTTGTCTCGATTTTGTTCCAATTTTTCCATAATATTCATATAAACTATGCATGGGATGACTATGCAATAATGAATTACAAGATATCAAGTTGTATTTCTATCAAATTTGACATCCTTTACAATCTAGGTACTTCTTCATCTGATTAACTATTTTCCATATGATTTTCAGAAGGTTTTTTATTTTATATGATGAATTAATATTTCTGAAAACCATGTGGTAAGTAGTTTTGTTTTAAAATAGGTGAAGGCTCATTCGAACGTCCATTCAGACCTCCATTCGCATTCAAACAACCATTCGAACCACCATCCATAACTTGGAAATTGCTCATTTTTCTATGTGGAGACATTTATGGCTCAATTGGGCACATGGGTTTTGTTGCTTGATCATGCTACATGGACATCGTTCTTCGGATTACACTAATTCGACTCCCACACCTACCAACAATCGATGTAGTTGGTTGCAAGAACCCAAGAAGTTGTTCACAAACAAATTAAGGAAACACATCTTTCTTGTTTCAGTTTTAATGAAATTGTTGAACATTAAACATGGCCTATTTTTGGAGAGGTCGACCACTGAAAAGGTCGACCTTCTCTCCTTTGATGCATAAACTATATAAATGGGTCATGGGATGCGCTAAAGCTCTGAGATGTGTAACCAACAATTTTATTTTGATAATATAAACTATTCTTTGTCCTGTTGTGTTTTTTACCTTGCATGAATCCAACGATTGAGTAGTTCGTAAGGGTAGATCGTTGTTCTCTGGGAGGGACCCTCAGTGACAGTGTGAAGCATCCATTGTGTTCTTAGTATCAAATAAGTAGTTGTGTGTGTTTTTCATTACTGTTGTGTGTGTAAATCGAATTGTAGATTGTGTAGTGGTTTCTGTATTCATTTTGCTTAAAATACCTTCCCTTTCTATCCTGAAGATTTTATTACAGTTGTTGTGTGCAAATGAGATCTTAGTGTGTATCTATTTCATTCTAATAATTTTAATTTATTTCTGAAACGTTTTTTCTTTATAGTATAGATTCACATATTGTTGGATAGTCTATGCGTGGGAGCGCTCTGTATAGAATAATCCTCTGTTTTTATGGCTTAATTTCTTGCAAATAGAAATGATAAATATGTCAACTTATACATTCGTTTCTTGTTCTTGCTTTCAGGTTAAATAGGGTTTTGAATTTTAATTAGACATTTATACTTATTGCATGTTATATCTAAAAATAAGTTAGCAACATTCTTTTTATCTCTATTCATAGAACTAATCGCATTTCGATCCTGTGCATATTAGCCTCATCTTGAATATAAGCAGTCTGTTTTTTATACAGTAATTATATTAGAAATTTTTAATGAAATAAGTTAGGCTTGGTATAGCTTTGATTTTTATTATTAAAATATTTATTAAACAGATTAAGTTGTAATTTGACTAACTATAGAGGTAGAGTAATTTATTTTATTATCAGTAGATAAATTTATTTGTAAGTTGTGAAGTTATCTAATAGAATAGAATTCGAAGTTAAACGTCACAACATTTTCTTTTCCAGTGATAAGTAATTAGTGACTATGATTTCGTAGGATAGGATTCTAGTTTGCTTCCTATAATTATAAGTCTTTTACAAATTCTGTATGTTTATAGTATTGAGTAATGTAGACATGTTTATACTTGCTCCTATGTGAATATAAAAGATATAAGTAATTAATGATTTTTAAATGATCTTGGAACCTAATTATCTTTGGTTTCCATTTTAACTTAGAGATTGACGTAGAATTGTATCCGCTAATAAATTCAACTATGCTTACAGGTCATTTTGATTCTATTTCTCAAGACATACCTTGCAGCAAGATTGATTTGTAAATCTTTAAGCTTAGTTTGCTTTGTTAAACTCTGGTAAAGAATGGAAGTGTTCCTTTATAAATAGGATAAGACTAGGTTTTGCTTACATGGTGTGTAGAGTTGCTCGATAAATGATAGATAACCCTTTTCAATTGATTCAATTTTTTACTCTACATGAAACCTTACCTTATAAATGTACCCTTTTCAGTTTAATTTGTATACAGATTCTCCTCATTGTAATCATTGGATAGGACTTAATTACCAAAGATCTTCTTCCTTGGCATATACTTTGCCATAACCCTAAGTATACAAACCCTAGTTGACAAATATAATATTGGGAAAATATCATAGATAGAAATTATACCAACATTTTGACTAACAAAATAACTTCATAAAAACCTCTAAATGATAGATTGACAATTTTATTTGGTAAAAATACTTATTTTTATTTTATTAATTTTGTTAAATACTTTCTTCTATATTTTAAAATATGTATTTTCTTTTCCTCTGATATTTAAACCTGAAGTTAAACATGGAGTTAAAATAAATCCCCAAGGGAACATGGCCATGTTCATTTAGATGCAATGGGCATCTCATGCTTAATTAAAGTAAAATGTCAAAACCAACAAGAGATTTCAAAGCACTATATCAAGCAATAGAAGACTTATATTCATATGTAAATTAGTTTTATTTGGACGATGCAAGTGATGCCATGTTGTTTATGAGACTTGAAGTTAGAGTAGGGTGGCCAAGTGTGGAAATTTCGGTTGCTACTCTTCATCCATGCAATAAATATTTAGAAGGTACAAATTTTTAAATGAGGAAGTTTCTTCAAAATCAAATAGTTGCTCCAAAGAAGCCCAAGAAAGGTCCAAAAAAGATTGCAACAACAATTGAAGAGTCAAGGAAAACTATAGGAATAATATATGTTCCATAAAAGTATGCAGGTTGGAAAGAAGAGCGTTTGAATATTCTATAAGCAAACTATGATAAGGGAAGGCACTCTTTTGCTCATGACCAAGACATACTAGATGCTTTGAAGGAAAGTCCTATTGGACAAATTGTTGATTTTAAGATACTTCTTAAACAGTGCATTCCTTTTTTGAGGTAAAAAAATGATGAAACACATGGATGAAACAATGGAGATCAAGGCTCCAATATTCCTCAACAGTATGGTGAGTGGCTTAGGGATAGATTGCTCACGTTGACTGGTAGGTGTTTTGTTAACTAAGTTTTTATGCAAGCTTATTTGGTAACCCGAGTGTGGAAAGAAGAATGCTTGAAGAATATCTAAGCAAACTATGATAAGGGAAACCGCTATTTTGCTCATGAACAAGACATATCAGATGCTTTGAAGGAATGCCCTATTGGACAACTTGTTGAATTTAAGATACTTCTTAAATAGTGCATGCCTTTTTTGAGGTTAAATAAGGATGAAACACTTGGATGAAACGATGGAGATCAAGTCTCCAAGATTCCTCAGTCATATGGAGAGTGGCTCTTGGGTAGATGTCTCTTGTTTATTGGCAGGTGTTTTGTTAACTTGGTTTTGATGCAAGCTTATTTGGTAACCTGAGTGTGGATTCCTCGTTGGACCCAAAACACATATGATTCTGATTTTGTTAGTCAGAACATGGCAAGCACGTTGATATTCAATTTTAAAGGTTTCACGGTCAAGCATGTGCACAGATGGATTGAAAGCCCCCATCTAATGTCAGTTTGTTTTGATGCACGATCGATGCAATTCTATGATTGACAAAAGAGGTTGCATGGATGGAGGATGTTTTGGATGCAAAATCATCTTCAAGGAAAGGTCCTTCGACAACTTTTGCAGAACGGGTATTTGCTAATGAGAATGAACATTGTAGGCGAGTTGATAGAACACAATTTTAAGTGAAATGATGTTGAGGGAGACCTTGAAGAAAGGTATATATGATATTCGGGCAACGCAGGATGAGTACATATTGTCTTCTTCTTTAGGGGGGTGAATAGAGACTTACTATGGAGATTCATGGTTGTCCAAATAAGATTAATCACTCTCATATTTCCTAATTACATAATAAATAGAACATGTTTGGAACAAATTTATGAATAAGGATTACAAGATTAATCAGTCCCATATGTCATCATTACCCAGAACATGGAACCTTCTATCCATGTCTAAAATTTTGGGGTAGATCCATATATGACATGGCACTTTGTGGATACAATCCCTAGGGTGTGGGGATCTTATAAGTATTTTGAGTGCTTCATCCATAGTAAGTAAACCAATTCTTTTACAGAGTAACCCAACATAACAAACTCTATAAAAGAATGGGGAGTGATTCATCCTATAGTAAGTAAACCATTTATTTTATAGAGTAAGCCACAATAACAAACTCTGTAAAAGAATGAGGATTGTTTTACCCAAACTATATGTAAAAATCCAATGCAAAAATGAGGATAAATTTCTCATAGTTTGTTATGATTTGAATAATTTAAGTAAGTGGAAAAAATTCAATCCACACAAAAGAATTCTACTATTGTCACAATAAATGCAACAATGTTGGAGTGTCACTTTGTGATTACCTTAGTCACATGGTTCTAGTTCATTTTTGCATTTAAATTGTATATGACACCTTCTAATGGGAGGAGATTCCCTGCAGGTGGCTAGGAAAATTAAGTTTGTAGACAAATACTTTAATTTTTCATTGTTCAAGCTAACTAAAATTTATTGGTTGACCACGGTATTTGTATTTTGATGTAATGGAATATAGGTCAATCGATGGGTTTCACTTTTCAAAGAGTCAAAAGGGGTCATTTTAAAATGTCTCCATCAATATTTTAAAGGGTTAGGTCTAACTGGTACTCGAGTGATTTATGAATAAGCTTAAATGTTAGAAACGAGGTGGATAGGTAGATGGTTTGACCATGTCTAATGTCTATTACGCCATGAGACTCAAATTATGAACAACTTGAACAATGAAACCCTCAAATTGATACTAAACATATAACAATTCAAACCATCAATAAATCCACTATAAAAACCGAGGTGGAAAGGCAGGCTTCCATGTCCCATGTTTGTTATTTCATGAGACTCTGTTAAGCCAATTGGGAACAACAATTATGAACAACTTGCACAATGAAACCCTAAAATTGACACTAAACATATAGCAATTCAAACCATCAATAAATACACCACCAAATATCTGCAATAATAATCTATTTTTGTTTTAAGATAATTAAAGGAATTGTATAAATTACATCTGTGGACTAGAAATTAACGACTAAAGCTAAAAATTCAAAGGAATAAATTTCCCATTGAAAATTTTAGAGAAGAAGAAAATTTAAAGACATAGAAAGTATATGAATATTATCAAATGAAACTTTGTGCTTATTATACTCATATTCTCATTGTGGCTTGCGATTTTTGCACAAAGTACAAAAATTCCTTCCACTCAATCAGGCCAGCCTTTCAGTATGAAATTATGGTAAGAATTTGATTTAGGGAAAGTTCCGCAAATCCAAATTGGATTCATACAAAAAACCCTACTCCAACTAACCGTTGAGGCTAACCCTTGGGTGATCAGTTTGGTATCGAACCAAGAATCATGGTCAACTTGGAATTGGACTCAATCTACTTGATACTTAACTAAACCAAATGGATCCTTGAACCAATTCAACCCAAAACTGGTCAACTGGTCCTACTCTGTACCAAGTCAATCAAGGAATTATGAGATCTGACATACACATACGTATGGTGAAAAACTTGATTTTTATATAATAATAATAAAAACTAAATACCTAGACCCTAAATACATAGAAAAAACTAAATACTCTACATGCAACAATGCTAACATGTCTTATGGAAATAAGTGTGCCTATATGTGTGATTTGAACCTAGGACAATAGGCTAGGAAATGAACCCCTTGTTGAGATCAAAAGAAGACAAGAGACCTACATTGATCCCTTCTACAAACGGTAATCCAATCATCAAACCTACATATTTATAACAACACTTAATATAGATCACAAGGGAGATGTTAACATACCATATATTTGTCCAAGAGACATCAACCATAACCAAGAATAATCAACGACACAAATAGAGTGAAATACCCTAGGTAGAGTGAATTCTTAAGTGCCCTTAGGAAATAAATGAATGCATTCACTTGAATGAGATGATACAAATGAGAAGTGTAACCTTTGTATTTATAGATCGTTTAGGGTCTTGGTATCCATTTACCACTTATTGTTCGACAATTTTTGCCCATTTTCCCTATTTTTCAACTTTTTCCTATATTTTTAATTTTATGGACCGTTGCCAAATTATAGCCACCAAAACTCTTGATTTTTCAAAACCAACCCAAAGCATTAATAGTCATTTGTTTCTCATTTCAAGACCGACACACAGTACATTTCCAATCCGAAGTTGTTCCACAAAAAATCATAAAAGATCAAAAGGATAATGCACACATTTTTTAGATTAGCAAAACCCCAATGACTGAAAGTAATTAACTTGACGGACTGATACAAAACACCAACATAATACAAGAACATATGGGGAAGGAAAAAAACATCCATTTTCCACCCAACAAGCCACCTCCATGGATCTATAAAAGAAACAAACGAAAACGCAAACGGAGTCATACAAACTTCCATAAAATTTAACCTCGGTTATTCAAAAAATAACATTTCCCTTGGCGTTACTAAACCCTAAACCCTAGAGAAAAAATGGCAAAACAACTACTCATTACATTTTTTGTCTTCTTTAATTTTTGATCTATGCAAGTTTACCCCAAATCACAGATCGTGTAAAAACAAAGTGAACAGAACAGGAAAACAATTGACGGGATTCACAAATCCTCCCTATAGAGTTTATTCAAACATAGGCATCCAAAAATTGGTTTGTCGGTGTATTTCTAGTTTACGGGCCGTGTGTCCACAAGGCACATATATAGGCTCAACATTTGTAGGTTTCAGTTCGGGTAACATGTACTGGTTTATTCATAAAAAATATATTGTTAGGTAGCACATTCTTTAATAATGTGAATCAACACACAATTATGTAACCCTACATACTTCAATAATTGACGTTCGAGATCCATTCCACCTAGTTAAGACAATCATACATGTGTTTCTTTAATACCCTTTGGCTATGCCAAATGCTATCGTGTAAAATTTACACATGTAACTCTACAACCAAGATGCGCAATTGAATTAAGAAGTTACAATCTAACCTCGACAATGTTTATTAACGGTTACTTCACAAGAAAGAAATATATTAGAGCGCACAATGGGGAGGATAACAAAGTGAAATAAAGGGTCGTTGCAAATCCAAAAGGAAAGATTGCCAAATCCAATTTGCTCCAAACAGAAAGTAGACAAATATGAAGGATGTGGAGTAGGAAAATACGATTAGGAAAAACTAGAGGAAAGTTACCATGAGGTGTTTCCAAACCCTAGGAATGATGTTCATAACCCGTACAAGAGCAGAAAGATAGTCGAATCCAATTTGCTCACCATTGTCGTGAATATGAACATAATATAGACAAATCCGAAGGTTGTGGAGTAGGAAAATACGATTAGGAAAAACCATAGGAAAGTTACCATGAGGCATTTCCAAACCCCAAGAACGATGCTCATAACTAGTGCAGGTGCGGCTAGGAACGAGGCCATGGTATACACCACAGCCGTCGTTGACAACAATGAGAGGGCCAAAACGAAAACTAGATAGGCCACAAGAAAGGCGAAGAGCTCCCTATGTTCCCAGGTCAATTCCCTCATGATCCTCTCGTCAGCCGGAGTGTCGGCCTTCACATGATAAAATATTTCGTTCCAACATATTTTATAGAGCTTGTATTCAGAGACCAAATGGTGTCCCAGAATTGTGAAACAAAGGGGGAGAACAAAGGTTAGGGTGAGAGCCCTAGCAATTTAGAGAAGGAGATAAGGATCTTGAAAGGCTCCTTAATGATTCCCTTGATGTCGAGGAACTGTAGATCTTCTAGTTCTTTGTCCATGGCTTTTCTCTGCTATGGACGCCAATATTAGAAACACTAGCTTTATCCTCTGCCAAAATTTCAGTTCGGAAGAATGAATATTGTCTTCCTAATAGTGGTTGTGGTTGTGGTTGTGGTTGTGTGTGTATAGATTGATGGGACGAAAGCTTAAAGCGTCAAAAGGTCTGGCCCATTTGTTATGAATGCAACCAACCCCCATGAGAGTTGAATCAAAATGTTGAATTCATGCGTTGAAGTAAGCTGCCAAATAGGAGGAAAATGACGACCAAATCAGAGGAAAATAGTAGATCGATCATCAAATAGGAGAAAAACGCGTTAAATGTTGCCAAAATAGTATGAAGAAATGTGTAAAGTTTCTATTCGCTAAACTGACAAAAAATCTTCGAGATTTCATCTCCATTGTTTAACGCCTTCATCATAATAAAAATATTATATATTAATAAAATATGTAATATATTTACTCATTGTATCAATTTTTAAAAATAATTATTTATATATAAAAAAATTGGGTTATCTACTCTATATATATATCATGCACAATGCCTTAGATTTTCCCTTGTTAATGGATAAACTTTGTAGTCAATATCTAAACTTAACAAGTGACTTGTTGAGTAATAATCCTCTTATTCACAAGCTTCGAGAAATGAAAAGTTATAACTTGCGTCCTCTTGCTTTTTTAAAAAAGGTTTATTTTAACTATATTATTGTCATTGGAACGAACAAGATAACCCACAAGTGATTTGCTTTGAGACTATCTTCTTTTCAATACCCGAAAAAGAGATGGCGTCCCCTCCGGTGTGTAATGGAAAAGGGGTGACTTTTAGAAAATGTATACTAGGTAAGGCAAAGGGCAAAGGCAATGCCAACTTGTTTGTTGTTGGTGGGTTGTTTTACAATAATTTAAATGTTTTATATTTTGAATTATATTTTGTTTTTTTAATGTTTTATATTTTGTTTATTTTTTCAATCTAGTTGAAATTGTATAAAAATTGTTGAGATTGTACTATTTTAAAGTAAAAGATATTAAATATATATTTTAAATAATTATAAATTTAAATTTAATAATAAATTAAATCACTCAATTTTAAACAACTCTTTTGTTATATTTAGCCTTGGGAAAATTGGTCTTTGGAAAAAGAATTCAATACGACCACATCGGCATGGTTATTGAGACAAATAAGATGAAAAAACGTGGGCTGGTTGCAGGAAATTTGGGGCCGTCATTTTGTAATTGCTGGGGCAGAAAGAGACCGCATTAGGATCTGCCGAGTTGGTTGAGAGCTTGTTGGCCATTTCTAAAATAAAAGGATTATGTGTTATGTTGTACCATTTCTTAAAAAATGATTAGGTGTTATGAGTTATGTTGTGTGTATTTATTGGGTGCCTTAACTTTTGTATGACCCATGATGATGTTGGTTAGTAATTAGTTTTTATGATGTTTTTTTTAAATGTCATTTTCATAATGTTTTGATATTTATTTTGGTTAACCAGTTAAATGTTATGTAAAATAAAATTGATACATTTCGAAGAAGATTTTCAGATTTTTGGATAGTCCAGAGTGTATGACTTAAATTACAATAAAAAAAAGAAAAGCAGCTATATGCGATTAAAACTAATTTTATATGACAGTTAAATAACAAAAAAATCTGTAGAAAAATAATTTTATACGACTCGTTAATCAGTCAAATTGAATCCTTGTCTTCTCCCATTTTCCCATATCGTACAAGTGGTGCTCAGGGTTGTGGAGGAGAGTTGAATCTGAAGAAAGTCTTATTGAAATTCTGCTGGAGATTGTCTAAGTGAAAATCATGGTATTATGAGAGAGGGGGACTTGAGAGCAAAATAAAATGAGTGGATGAGTTATTGAAGAAGATAGAATGACGAGAAGAAAATAGAATATTATTATAACAATGTTGTATAAGATGATAAAGTTACGATGAGAGTGATGGGAAAAGGTTACAGTGGAACACTAAATGAAGATCGAGATGCTCGAGTTTTGTATAAGTCCACATATAGAAACTTTGATTTGATGGAATGATAGAGTACAATTAATAATCATCTTGTTGGGCAGACTTTAATATTATTGTGGTTAGCAGGTAGTTGAATTTCAAACAGTTTGAGATCCAAATTGAGATCCAATAGCTTGATGCGCAGCCTCTGTGCCCAATATGCCGGTTAATTTTAACCATATTACATACTCTTTATCCAAGCGAAAATTAACTCGCTTATTGCACATGCTTTAATGCCAACAGGCTAGTTATTGATCGCCAACATGTAACATTATTTTAAATGCAACCCACTTGAAGATTCCAAGATAGCATTTCAGAGATAGGGAGAAAAATAGATTGTTTGTAGATGGATTGAAGACATCTATTACAAAATAAGTGCATAAAAATGTAGTTATTAGAAAAAGATTATTATTTGGATTATTATTTGGCTTCAAAAATTGAGAAATTAAAAATCAAAATAAAGCATGAGAACAAACAAGTAAAGGAGAAAGCAAAATAAATTCTGTTAATGGTTCTTGAGAAGAATAATAAAGAATGTTAGAGTGGGGTGCATGATATTACAAACATGTTAAAGGTGTACATATTTAAAAAAGATGGAGTTGCAGTGGATGTAACATTATTTTTGAAAAAGATGAAGTTGCAGTGGATGTAACATAGGTGGAGATGTAGATGGGATTGCTTTTCCATAATATTATCTGCCATTGGTGATGATGATACATGTGTAAACTGTAAAGAAATATGTAAAAAAAGAAGAAGATGGTACAATGATAAAGAGCGATGGTAGTTTCATTATGTTTATGGCGGTGGAGGAGCAGCAAATCCAACCAGAGAAGTTGAATCCTAAGAACATAGATGAGGAGTAGCAACAACCAGATCAAGTGCATTTTAGCACTGTTAAGAGTGCGTAGTTGCACTTGCAATGGAAGATGTGGATTGAGAAACACTTTAGAAGAAGTGTTGGTGGTGTTAGAGAGGATTAGTCATAGGATTAATGGGAGTTGCCATTGTGAACAATAATTGGATGTCTGAAATAGACTCAACCGCTAGATTTTCAAGGACTCTACGGGACTCAAGTCTATGCAATCTTTTTTGTAAGACCCTTTCAGGCTCATAATTTTTTTTAGATACTTTGTGTGATTTTATTCTCGTAGAATACCCTGAAGTGCTTTTAAACTGTGGAGTTTCTAGATGGACCGAGTGCATTTCAAAATTGTTCGACTAGATCAATAAAAAATTTATTGGGTAAAAAACAAAAAGAAAAGGGGTAAGTTGATCCACATGAATAAAAAGATTTATCCCCGACAACGACGCCAAAAAGTGTTTCCTCCTTTCACACACCCGAGGGTTAAGCGCATAAGAGATATTCAAGCTGCTAGGTGTGTCCTTAGGGGAAAGTCTCGAGTCAAGTATTGTTAGTTGATCTTGACTCCTTTGTTTAGGCCAAACTTTTAATGAAGCCAACGGGGGTGGTCCCTAAGAAAGAGTTGTCTAAGGGTGTTCAAGTCTTAATCGTTATTAATGGAAGTAGGTTGTTTATGAGTTTTTTGAAGTAAATTCTGATACAAGATTGTTTGCAAATTTAAGTCAATATTCAACAGCATAACAACAACACATAAAGGGAGAATAAAATAATTGCAGATTAGATCAGTGCCAATGGAGTCAAAGTGAAATAATGTTGTTGAATTAAAATGTTTTGCAAAAGTTTCTTGGTCAGTTTTAATTATTAAGAGATGAGTTGAGTTATGGGAAGAAAATTCTCGATATACTGGAAGTACTGAGAATGTGTCCGGAAGATGACTAAAGTGGTTCCTCACTCAGAAATGTGGGTTGAATTGGAGTCTCTGAGAAGGTGTCCAACACTACACCAACAAGGATGTAGCTTGACTATATCTCGAGGTCACTACTCAGTTGTTTGAGAAATTTTCCCACGATTGTCAACTATCGTACGCTGGATTTTTTGTAATGTTTCTAAGGGGAGTTGATTTTATTAATGAATTATTAGATTAATGTGAAGAAATTAGAAAATGTCGAAACCGCTTTTGATTTCCCAACAACCATACAAATCCCGCAAAGGGAAAGAGCATACACGAGTTGAAGAGAAAATGTTTATTTCAATTTGATACATCAAATAAGTTTGTAAAATCAAAGGATTAGCAACAAATTAGAACCGCAACTATGTGTCAATTTCTGATCATCCACCAATAATCGACAAAGCCTTTAGTTGGTGGCGAGAGCATACTTCGTGGCAATGAGTTGGGTAAGAAAGTAAAACTTAATCTGAGATGAAATAAAATAAAAACAACTAATTTATACAGCCATTCAAGAAGGTGGATCGTGTGCAAGTGTTGATTAGTAAAATGCAAACCATGAAAGAGATTGTGAATCCCACAAGGGGGAATGGAGTGTGGGCGTTGTATATCCCACTTGATTTCTTCGCTAATGAGTTTACAATATGATAAAAAATGAATTATTATTTTCACTTTGATCCTTGAAAGGGATCAAAAGGCTTACAATGTCGTCGGGAGAGAAAAGGAAAGAAGAAAAGGGAAGGATGACGGAGGTTTTTGATGTCCAAGATGACTGGAATTCGAAATTTGAGCAATATGTCCTCCTCCTTTTCTCAAAACCTGCTAAAAACCAGCGATTTAAATCTGTTAGAATATTGTAAATTTATCAAAGCAAATGCATAATCTACCCTACTCAAAATGCTCATAAAATTGTAGATTTTTTAGTGAAAATGGCACTTTGAAAGATTGAAATGGATCAAGTTTAAGATAAAGATTTAAAAGTGAATCTAGATCTAATATACATGGTGAATAAAATCAGATTTCAGATACATAATTATTTATCCAATTTTACTAAGCATCAAGTAACCGAAACCAAGAAGAAAGCTTGAATTTTAGAGAGAAGAAGACTGAAATTCCCAAGCCCGTGCTTGAAAGAAATGAAGGAGAGAGAGATCTGAAAAAAAATTGTATTAGAAATAGAAAAAATGGATGTTGCAAAGATAAGTGGATGCAACCGAGTTCCAATCCCCTTCACTTTGAGACAAATCATCAAAAACTAGGCAATTTCTCAAAAGAACAAGGTTAATCCAGTCATTTCATTATCAAAAACAAGAAGGAGAGGAAAAGTATAACCAACTACAGTTTGCTACTCCTACAAAATTATGATAATAAAATGAACATAAGTAACTTGAAATCAGTAAATACTTATTGAAATTTAACTGGATCTAAATACATCATTCGAAAGAAATAAAGCATGGAATTCCACAAATTTCACCTCAGATTTTTGACCAAATTACAAGCTCATAATGAAATCACAGACTAGCCTCCAAAGCCTTCAATATTTATTAAAAAAATATTAGAAACATAAGTACAAATGGCATAGGTTCTGTTGGCCCGGGAAAGGGGCATAAGAAGGAAGTTCGCGTGCGTAACCAAGGAAAATGTGTCGCGCGCATGATATAAGCAAAGGAAGATTGCGAAGGATGAAAAGGGCCCGCAAAGGCAGGACAGAGAGGTGCACGACAAAGGAAAGGCAAGCACGCAAGGGGAAAATTTATGAAAAGCGACAGATGCAGAATCCAGATCATGGCTGTATAGGACGTTGTAAGCCTGCAGCTACGCACATATGAGAAGATATTTGTAAGTCAGGCCCATAGAGCCTCGTGTCAAGTCATGATCACCACAGCTGTAACCAGAGGGGTGGCTGATGGTGATGGCTAACAGACTGCTTGTATTTAGTTGGCCCTGCGTGGCCATGTAAATTAGTATAAATAAGAGGGATGCAATGGTTAGAAGGTTGGTCTGTGAGGTTTTCGTTGATCCCTATTCAGTTTTCAGTAGTAGTTTTCTATTCAATGGTAATCCATGGAGGGGGGTTCCGATTTTGTTGTAATGTCATAGTGATCAGAAAAGGAGTAGACTCAGGAAGAGTATGGTAGCATTAGAGGGGCTGTTGAGCCACAGATTTGACTGCAGTGTGAGCAGACCGCTAGGAGTAGGAGTAGAGTAGAAGAGCGAACCAGAGAGCATGAGAACTATAAGTCTGAACTTAAAGACATATCTCAAGATCAGTATGCATCTCGTAGACTGCAAGGTGCTATATCCTTTCCCATGCCAGATGAAGAGAAACTTGGTGGTTTTTCCTATATGGGTTTCCACGTTATTTCT
This sequence comes from Pseudotsuga menziesii, assembly GCA_001517045.1. Lineage (NCBI taxonomy): Eukaryota > Viridiplantae > Streptophyta > Pinopsida > Pinales > Pinaceae > Pseudotsuga > Pseudotsuga menziesii. The sequence continues at coordinate 240,054 of LPNX010180250.1, read as the reverse complement.
TTCATATGAATGAATGGTTGATGTGGTGAATGTTTATGTGATTGCTTACTAGTTGCTTTCCGTATAATGTTAAATGTGCTTCAGTCTTTGTTATTTTCTTGCAATTGGTAAATGGATGAACATAATGCATTGTTGAATTGAAACTGTCATATATATATCATTCTGTATGATTCCTATTATGAATCCCGACTTAAGTCGTAGATTTGATTGACGTGAATTAGTTGCGCCGCACGATTTGTGCCAGCTGTGAGGTGGAAAGGAAAGTCAGGTCACGCGCGATGACATATGGTTGTGCTTGGTCGCGCAGAACTGACTCCTCTGTCCAACCATCCTACTGCCTTCGTTGAGCTCCTTGGCTACGAGCCAAGGGAGTATACTTCCTCGACAATCGTGGAAACATGATTCCGGTGGTTACCCATCTATGACATATCTCGGGTGAGACCGCGCCTGCTTCGTAGGTGTTGCTGATGGGGCTTTCTCTATCGGGCTGGTATCTCGGGTAGTTGTTGGATCGACGGGCTGCGCAGAACCTAGGTCGCGCGAGTGGGGAAAAGTGGCCAACAAATGGTTTCATTGTTGGGACCTCTTGATTAAATCGAGGAGATGTTGTGGCACCCAATGAAGGAGGAGATAGAAGACTGGCTAGATGCTAAAATGCCGGTGTTCGTGAAAGAAGAAAGCGCAGGAACACGGTTAAGCGCAGAAAGATGGTTAGATGAATATATATACTCTGATATTCACGAGATATTCTTTGTTGAGTTTCCCATTCTACTACATGAATGGTTAGTAGGATTGGCATCTAGGCGGACCAATTTCCAGACAAGGGAGATTATCGAGTGGAGCGACCAACTGGTTCAGGAGGTAACCAATGTAAGTAACTCTGTCTCTAGAGCTATTGATTTTTGGGTTGATAGTATATTGCAAGGGTATATTACTGAGTTTGTAGTAGATACTATAACCTCATATAGTGAAGTTGAAAGAAATTTTTTCCAAGGACCACGAAGGAGATACTTATTGAATATAAGTACATGGATAAAAATTACTTGCTTATGAGAAGGGCCTTTTGCACTTGGATAGTTGAGCCGTGTGTCTAGGAGGGGGATATGTCGCTAACAAATGGGTAAGAACACGGGGAAGAGTGCATGGAGATGTTCCCCGGAAGAACAGAACCTAAACTCAAGGTTGGAGTCCTAAGGAGTGGGAGAAGATTCAAATCAAGAAAGAGAAGGAAAATCTAAAGGGGCCTATGGAATCCTAGTTTGTTCGAAGGAAGTGAACATGAACTTTGGTCGTGTGAAGATGAAGGGTCTTGCGACAAAGAGGAGGACTATATCCCATTCTCGGAAGGACCTGAAGATCCGGAGAACTCTGATGAGACCTTGGGGTCAGAGCACAATTATATAGCACCAACAATATCGTCTGAGACAAGATCTAGAGTCTCATCCCCTGAAAGGAACTCTAATACAGATAGCACTAGCCCTGGAACCAGTGCACAAGAAGGTGCAACTCAGTTGAACCTTGTCCTGGAAATCCTGACCACCAACCCAATGGCTACAACAGACATTCAGTTACCTACATTTAATGGAACTGGAATGGAAGACCTTGAACATGATTGGTTCCTATGTGAATCTGTGTGGATGGTACGTTTAGTCCATGGTGCTAACATCAAGAAAGCGTGGATAATCACGACCTTAAGGGGTCGCGCCCTAGACTGGTTCATGAAATTTTGTGCCGCACCAGCTAGAACACCACAGGAGACCCTTGAGGAAATCTGAGCTGCAATGATCTCTGAGTTCAGGAAACCCAAATCAGAGTCATAATGTATTACTGAGATTAAGGAGTTTAAACAGGCTCTAGTAGAAAATGTGTGGGATTTTGATCAACAATTCAAGACGCTGATGGCTAAAGTAAGCTTCCAAATGTCCGATGTTCAACATAAGGAGTGGTTTATTGCTGCTCTGCTACCACACATTCGTGGGCCGTTAATGCAGCAAAATATTGAGTCGCAGACAGAAGCACTGGAGCTAGTGATGAAGCTAGAGGCCTCGCCTATTGGTGACGGTGCCGCAGGAATGGTACAGATTTAGTCGCAGCTAGCCAACCTCACAATACAACTTCAAGATATCAAGAAGGGAAAATAAGCACAAGAGGACTTGTGGTGCACAAAATGTAGAACAGACGGACACACCAAGGATAACTGTTCAACCTTCATGAATTATGTTGCATTTGGTGCACCTAACCCATTAAACGACTAAGGGCTACCATGGTGTCGTTTATGCTAGTCAAGAGGCTGCCGCGATGAAGAGTGTGTGTATTTGCAAAAAATTGTAAGTACACCTGCAAACTTATTCTGTAATTTTTGTAAATCAGTAGGACATGAGGAAAAAGACTGTAGAGCTTACCAGCTATTGAAAGAAAAATTAGTTGATACATACTTAATGAAAAATGAGGGGTTCCCTCAGGTTGAACAGGCGCAAGCCTCGTATCAACCTGCGCAGTTCCCAGCTAATAATTATCAACAGCCGTATGCACTTTAGCAACCATATGCACAACAAAACCCCTATCAGCAAAACTACCAGCAGAATCAGTACCCACTGCAGCAAATACACCCTCAGGGAAGGAGTGGCAGAAAATTTAGAGGACGAGGTGGTATAGGAGGATTTGGTAGGGGGAGAGGTCCAGTTACATGTTATAACTGTGGACAACTAGGTCACTTTGCTAGAGATTTTTTAGAGCCTGCAAGAACATGATCATATTGTAAGGGACAAGACCATAATGTTGAACAATGTCCTCATCTGATCACAAAGTGGCAATAAAGGACCATTGCCGCACCCAACCCCCCACCAAACCTGAACCTGAATGCAAATGCGAATGTTCAGATGATCGTGGCTAAACCGTAAGATATGAACATTGCTATCATAACTAGAGGAGGTGCGACGACTAGAGAAGAACAAGATAACCCGCAAGAACAACTGCAACCACAAGTGAGGCCGATGGCATAGAAAAAGGAATCACTGACTGACCAGAAACAGAAAGAAATATTCTGGGATGGGCAATCAGACTTCATAAGACCTGACGTACCATCAACTTTGGCAGAAGTCAAGGACATGCCTAAATGGTTCCAACACCTATTGCAGAAGAAGACTTCGCCTGAGGTTAGTAAGTTGATACCTCTTCTATAAAGTTGTTTGATGCTAATCTAAGATAAAGATGCTATTGTAGAGCTACAAGCAATAATAGACGAGATCCCTGTAGATCCACAAATTGAGAAGAAGGTTAACCAAGTGTGACAGAAATGTAAGATTGGCTGCAAATTGAGAATGAATGCATAGATAGGTGATTATGACATGGACTATATCATCTTAGATCTGGGGTCAGATGTCAATATCCTAACACGACAGACCTGGGAAAGCATGGGCAATCCACGCTTGGACTGGTCTCCTATCCAGTTGCGTCTTTCCAATCAGGAGAAGGTACTACCCATTGGTCGATTGAGAAATGTCATTGTCGATGTTGAAGGATTGTGCACATATGTAGAATTTGAAGTCATCAACATTGTGGATGATACAAATCCTTACCCCGCACTGTTAGGTATAGATTGGGCTATAGACAATCAAACAATCATAAATTTCACAAAAAAGATCCTCTCCTTTGAAGATGAGGAAATGAGAGTAGTCTCACCCATTGACCCATTTGAGGGGAAAAGATACGTTGAGCCTGTTTATAATGAGGGGCAGGTCGATTATCTTGATCAAATCTACAATGTTACAGCTATGCACAAAGATCATATCAGTATGACAGATGGGAACCTAAGTTTGAAGTGCACGAGTTCATGTACGTTTGATTCAGGGGAGGCTTTAGAGAATTGGAAAAATAGATTACATGAAGTCTCCATGAGAAGGTGTGCAAGAGTTACAAGGTCTGTGCAATGGGTGGAGAATGAGTCAAGGGAGTTACCCACCCATGAGAGTTTCATATACACTTTGGATGTGGTGCCCAAGACCTGTGATAACTCCGAGCAGCTGCGACAAGGAACCCAACAAGTTGCGCATACAGTTCTAAGTGCTGACAAACACCCTACAATTCATGATACAGTCCAAAAATAAAAAGGGGGTATAGTCGAGAAGGTAAACGACGCTAATGCTCACCAACACAGTGCAGCTACTCAGCAAGAAAATGTACCAAGGGATGTAGAGGATAATCCGATTAACTTCAGCGGGCCAAAAATAGTTGAAATAAGTAAAGATCACAGAGTAATACAAAAGTGTTCGCAGGATGAAGCAGTTGTACAAATCGCAGATCTCCTGCAGGAATACCCTCTTCCCTCTCAACGACACAGAAAAAAGGGAATGGTGGAAGACTTAGAGGGGATGAAGATACCTTTGCAATTACAGACTAAGCCAACTCAACAACAGCTGCCGGCACGACATTATCAATATATTAGGGTGAAACCATCCACATAAGGAAGACTTATCCTACAATATGACAGCAGAGTATTCAAGCAACCACACAAACTAAAAGCAACCCAGCTAAGGCCATATACCATTGCACAAACTATGGATATGGGCACAACACAGCCCTATAAAATTCGATATTACCCACGTCGCGAGTTTGGTGAACGTCAGTTGCTTGAAACCTTACTACGACACGTAAAAAAAAAAAATCTTTTGAAATTTTGAAATTTTTGAATTTTGGAGGCAACCATAGTGCCGCGTGTGCGTAACAAGGATGTGGAACTAGAATCAGAAGTTGTGCGGACATGATGATGCACATTAAAGCCGCTGTCAAACCGGTTATGAAGCAAATGATGGCAATTCCAAGGAAGCTGGAAAGTACTGACAAACCGTTAAATGCATCAAGATTCAACTAAGATTTGGCGCTTGAAACAACACAGCGGTACAGGCGGATCAAGTGTGGGGAACTTTGTAACGGTGGCCGTCCAACTCATTTGCACATGATCACGACTGTCAATACTCAAAAGTGACGACGCCGATAATCATAGCATATCTAAGAAGGAAATCCGGTACAAAAGATGAGGGTATTGTCCTAATAATGCACCTGGATAATCCTGCACGAAAGATCAACCAATGCTCTTCCTATAATATCGAGGTTCACTTGCACCAAGCATACATCACTGTGTTGTGCTACTCAACCACCAGATGCAGTTACAAATGATTTGGGGAGTGTCTTGCCGAGTAGCCTTGAGGGCTAAAGCTATTGCTGCAGCTTTCAGCATGTCGGGTGTATCCAGAGACAGCAAGAAGGAAGATGGTTATAGTCTCCCAGTTACTTCAACCCATTGACAAGCCTCCGACGAAGTCATCCTTGGCTATTAGTAGATCAGTAGAGTAGCGGTCCTGTTGGTGGCACCAAAGCAGACTCTAGTAGGGACCAGAGATCCGACCCATTTTGACAAACTCTACGGGGTCCGAACCAGAGTCCTTGCCGTCTTTCACAAAGTCTGTAGGCTTGGAAGGTGGCCACATATTCCACCCATCCAGGAGGGGTCTCCAGCTCTTAGCGAACTGTGGAAGGGCCAATGGGAAAATGTCTACTTGTACTCTATGCTGCTAAGGTGAAATTTGTCAAAGTTTGGAAAATCACTCACCTCCACCACCCTGGATAGCAGCGCTTGTGCAGTTTTCAATATGGATAAGTCTTCAAAGTTCATATATATGGCAAAAAGGGTGGTGAAGAGCAAGCTGCAGAAGAGATGAACTCAAGGAAGATAAGCAAGAGAACAAGACACAGCAACCCGCAGCAACCACACGCCAAACCCCAAGAGCATGAGAATGGCAGAAGAGCCAAGGCCACTTGGATTGCTGTGTCGGAGTGGGACACTAACCACTCTTGGTGAAATTGGAGGCGAACTATGATAAGATGATGAAAGAGTCCCAGAGCAAAGATAGTATTCCTGTTCGCGGGGATCTTGGTCCCAATAAGAAGCACATAAGCTTACCTTGTCGGCTCAACTAAACTCTGAATTTGAATTCTACATTACCCATCCTCTAATGGTGCCAAGAAACAAGCTATATCGGTATGCTAACCACGCAACGCAACCAAGTATGTGGAAAATTTTCCTTGAAGGAACAAAAAAAAAACACAAATTTCGCAAAAGATGCCGCGCAGGTCGGGCCGCTTCATATGTCCCTTGCTTCATGGCTCAGGACGAGCCACCGGTGAGTGCTGGGGGCTTGTTGGCTCGGGAAAGGGGCATAAGAAGGAAGTTCATGTGCGCAACCAAGGAAAATGCGCCGCACGCACGATAGAAGCAAAGGAAGATTGCGAAGGACGAAAAGGGCCCGCAAAGGCAGAACAAAGAGGTGCGCGACAAAGGAAAGGCAAGCGCGGAAGCATGCAAGGGGAAAAAAAACCAGAAAGTGACATATGCAGAATCTAGATCATGGCCATATAGGACAGCGTAAGCCTACAACTACGCATGTATGAGAAGATATTTGTAAGTCAGGCCGATAGTGCCTTGTGTCAAGTCATGATCACCACAGCTGTAACCAGAGGGGTGGATGATGGTGACGGCTAAGAGAGTACTGGTATGCAGTTGGCCCTGCGTGGCCATGTAAATTAGTATAAATAGGAGGGAGGAAATGGTTAGAAGGTTGGTCTGTGAGGTTTTCGTTGATCCCTGTTCAGTTTTCAGTAGTAGTTTTCTATTCAGCGGTAATCCATGGAGGGGGATGCTGGTTTTGTTGTAATGTCATAGTGATCAGAAAAGGAGTAGACTCAGGAAGAGTATGGTAGCATTAGAGGGGCTATTGAGCCACATATATGACTATAGTGTCAGAATACCGCTAGGAGTAGGAGTAGAGTAGAAGAGTGAGCCAGAGAGCATGAGAACTATACATCTGAACTTAAAGAAATATCTCAAGATCAGTCTACATCTCGCAGACTGCAAGGTCCTATATCCTTTCTCATGCCAGATGAAGAGAACCTTGGTGGTTTTTCCCAGATGGGTTTCCACGTTATTTCTTGCGTCTGAATGAATGGTTGATGTGGTGAATGTTTGTGTGATTGCTTACTAGTTTCTTTCCGTATAATGTTAAATGTGCTTCAGTCTCTGTTAGTTTCTTGTAATTGGTAAATGGATGAACATAATGCATTATTGAATTGAAACTATATATATATTATTCTGTATGATTCCTGTTATGAATCCTGACTTAATTCGTGGAGCCGATTGACGTGAATCAGTTGCACAGCACAAGTTGCACAAGCTACGAGGTTGAAAGGAAAGTCAGGTAACGCGCGATGACATACGGTTGTGCTCAGTCGCGCAGAACTGACTCCTCTGTCTAGCCATCTTGCTGCCTTTGTTGAGCTCCTTGGCTATGATCCAAGGGACTATACTTCCCTGACAATCGCAGAAACATGGTTCTGACGGTTACCCATCTATGAGATATCTCGGGTGAGACTGCGCCTGCTTCGTAGGTGTTGCCGATGGAGCTTGCTCTATCGGGCCGGTATCTCGGGTAGTTGTTGGATCGGTGGGATGCACAGAACCTGGGTCACGTTAGTGGGGAAAAGTGGCCAACAGGTTCAATGCATCCTCCTCATTGAGGAGCAAAACCCTGGTTTTATAGCAAAAAATAAGCTCAAACCTCAAGGGGGAAAATTTTCCAAGTGTGAGGTGGTTTTGGGGGTTGAGATAATGGTGGGAGGGAAGGATTCCACCTATATTGAGGTATCCCACTTGGTTTGGGAAGCCTTTACCTCCTCTAACCACTTCATCCAAGTGGAAAAACCACCCTCCATGAGAGAATTCGCCACCTTTTTGTGGAAGTGAGTTAGAGCCGCTCCTTTGATGGTTGAAGATGCTCCTCTATGCTCATAAATTTACCATACAAGACCTTCAACAACTTTGACACCTCAGAGATAATTCCCAGACAAGCTGCCTTTGATTTAGAATTGGATTTTCTCCAATTTTCCCAATAGTTTGACCCTTAAAGTCATTTTGGAGAGAAAATCAAAATTAATATTTTGAAATTACTAATTTGACTCTCAAAAATGGGTTTAGGGGTTAATTGGGGGATATGGGTAAAAAAAGGAGCATCCCCATGATCAAATTTCCCCCCTAGTCCCAATTTTATGACCTTTTAAACCTTTACAATTAAAATACATCATATTGATATTTTATTAAATATCTACAAATTAAAAAATCCTATGAAATAGTTGGTGCATGTCCACAAAACTTTAGGACTATGACTAGCATGGTATAATACATAGACCCTAGGCTTTAATAACCTTTTAAGACAAAATCACCAATTTCACCATCTCAACCTTGGAGGACTTTGAGTGAAAAATCGAAAATTATATGTCACTTAAAAAGCGTCACATAATCGACGAGGGAAAAAACACTCGAAAATGATGACCTTGATGACCAAGTACTAAGGTGGCCAATCCTTTTACTAAAAGAAACCATCATGCTATGTCATTTATTACAATTTCCCCAAGGGGGTATGAACATGCGAAACAAGGGACCACAACTGGCCCTGATGAAACCACATAACTTCTTGAGCATTGAGTAAGAACAATTGATTTGTTCCAATCCTTGGTGGCTCACTTAAAAGATACGCTAAGTGCAACTTAGTGGATAACACTCTAGAAAAATTTCAGTGTGGAAGAACGAATATTGTCTATCTGGTTGTGGTTGTGTGAGAATAGACCGTTGGGATTGTTACGGAGAGAAATTCCTATGGCTTGGGGTACCACAACAGACAACTTGACTCCAAAATGCAATCCTTTCCAATATGCAATAGAAATTAAATGTCTAACACTAAAGGATCAGACCTCGTACCTTATTCCGGATGGTTGAAGTAGATCCCCGTTGAGCTTTTCAACTTCAACTTGAATTGATAAATAACTTCCTCAACAACAAGTAAATAATACAAGCATACTATATATATTGGTGTTATATCTATTCTAGCATATATAATCAACAATGTATAAGCATTTGAAATCATCCCATGGATAAAATATTCATTCAAACATACATTATTGGACGGGAAAAGATATTTCTATTAATATAAAATCAGAGATTACAATGGATACAACCTCTGTCGGCACGTCTGCGAATCGGAGAAACTGAATCCCCCACTTGGGCCTCCACCACTTCAATCCTCCATCTCTCGCTAGAAAGCTCACAAGCAAAAGGAAAGCTTGGGAAGAACACAAAAGTGCTCCAAGGGACAAAGGGATGTAGACTCAAGCACAAGTTTTGGCAACAATGGACTATAATTTCTTTGCTCTCAATTCTCTCATATGCCTTCAATGTACCAAAGAGTTCCTTATATGGATTTTCAAAGGGGTAATGAAAGGTCGAATTTGAGTGATCTCAAGGCATAGGGAAATCCAAGAGTCAAATGATTCAGATCCATGTCAAGGAAAACTCCAAAAGGATTTGGATTTTGTACACATCCCGATGTACACGGTTTTAGTGGTCAAACCCGCGTATATATGCGATTAAGGGTTTAAAAGTCGCGTACAGTGAATTTTCACATGTTTTTAGGGATGGTCAAGGAAACATCAAAGAACAAAAAATGGTCCAAGGGGTCTAAGGAGTCTACAAAGGGACAGGGGAAAGGCCATACAAGTGTGATTCACCTGGAGTGGTAAAATCAGCTATAACAGATGCCCCCTAATATGTGAGGTTAGAGGGGTCATACGATGGCTGAAATACATTATAATTCCATCCCAGAAGTGGAGTGATGAAGTATCCCAAATGGAAGACCAACCACCCAATCAGCATAGTACAATGATACAACTCTGCATATAACTGCAAATACATCTAGCAGTCCTGGATACATAAGAGTACAATGGCCATGAATAGGCATGATACAAGATATCACATAAGTGGTCATCTCCACGTACAATATACATAAATCAGAATCTCCATGATGAATATATATAAAGGACCAAGATCTCCATAATGGATGAAGATATATAATGGATCAAGATCTCCGTAATGGCTGAAGATGTCTGACATAC
>LPNX010180250.1:151213-229879 GCA_001517045.1 Pseudotsuga menziesii | reverse complement strand
GGCCGACATGCAAAGTCAAGATAACTGAGGAATGGCCGACTCAGGTTTCAACTTCCTTCGAACAAGAGCATAACGGTGAATGGTGACTGAATAAAGGCAACATAGACTCGATATACAAACTGGGACATCTCTGCGACACAGGAGGCATCGACAGAGGCTCCATGGGAACTGGAAGCTTAACCAGTCGGTGGAGATAAACTCAGATAAATGAGTACAGCTCCTAAAGTCAAACTATAAACCCAACCAATGGATGTGATATACAGTGCTCTGTTCGAAGGTGACACAACTCGACAGCTGCCAAAGATAACATCTTTCCTTGTCCGGCTTTTTGGTTTTTTGATTTTTTTGGACTTTTTCAAATATTTAAAAAGCTTGAAAAAGAATAAAACTGCTTTATAGTTACAGACTAGGAGGAGACGAGTGTCATAGGGACAAACAAACTAGTTCCAAGCAGTGGAACATACCTATGCTCAATTCAAGGATACATGTGTAGGATAGCGACACTCGGGGGAAAATCCCCTCTCGGTAAAAGGGGAATCAAGCTGCAAATGATATATAAAATGGCTCTGCATGGCTAGACATGAGACAAGCTCAGGCTATATGTCTGAAACGTAATGTCAGGGAAGCTGACATAAAGCTCAATAAGGCAGGAAAAGCTCATGATAATGCAATTACAACTTGACATACGGGAGTCTTGAGGGAAATAACCCAGCAAAAGATCAAGAGGAGTATGAGGCTCTTGCGAAATGTCATGGCAATACTATATAATGGACTCCCACACCCTAAGGGACAAAATGTTAGCATGGGCACCAAATGAAAATAAGGCGCTAACTAGGGCACCCATGTAAGGTCAAGATCTACCACTCATATCATGCCACTTCTAAAACAACAAGATGGTTCCGTGACACAATCGAGTGGGTTCGTACCTAAGGCTATGATGAAATGGTCATAAGGTCATGCAAAATGAAAATGGTGATGAAACCTAACCTATATGCTAGTTTAGACATGATACTTGAGATCGGCACGAACGGGTCAATCCAACGGCTGAAACGACTCTAAAAAAGGTCTCCTACATCAAGAATTATGTCAAAAACGGTCCAAAATGATTAGAAATAGTCCGAACTATAGGAAAGGGGGTAAAAATTTTCAAAAATTTGAAATTTTTTTATAAATAGTAGAAAATTCAAAACATTATAAAACATTTGAAATTTTTACCCAATTGAGCTCAGATTTTCAACAACGAATTCCAGGAGATCCAGCCGGTGGAATCCACTACCGTTTCTTCCAGGTACTTACCCATGCTCTTCTCTTCCATTTCAATGCAATTTTTATCAAATTCCATGGTCATTTGAGGTTTCTAGGCCAATCTAAAAAGGGCACTGTGGCCCACGCAGAAATCGAGGGTTTTTCCATGTATAGGGCTGGCTATACGCGAAAAATGCCCCCAAACCTGCTGCACATGAGATTTTTTAAGTAATCTAATGGGCAAAATTGCAATTTTTTGTGCAGGATGGTCCTAGAATGGAGAGAGTGTGAACATGGTGATGTAGAGGAGGCAGTAAGGTCCGATCTAATGGCTCAAAAAGTGCTACGTGCATGTGGACTTTACAATTTTTGGTGTCTTGGTGGCTTGAGGGCCAAACCAAGACTATTGCAGATGCTGGTGGATTACTGGGATCCAGACTCTAAGTCCTTCCATATAGATGGGATGTCCCTCACTATAGAGGTGGAGGACATATACGTTATTACTAGAATTTCCCGACGGGGGGAAGTAGTGAACCTTCGTTCTTGCGGTGGGCCTAGAGGTGGCCTGACTATCGATGAGTACATTGTGGTGTACTGCTGTCCAGACACGGAGAAGGTGGGGAGTGAGATCCCAACCAACTCTATATAGGTGCTGGGCCTAAAGGCCATCTTACTGACATTGGGCAGGATAGCAGGCTTGGATTCACTCCACTAGGCCTCGTGGCTTCTGATGTTCTATGCAGTGGAGTGCATGAGACCCATGGTCTATGACTGGAGCACTACACTACTGAGCAACATGAAACATCAGCTCGGTGAGTGTAAGATGGCAAGAGAGCAGAACTTTGGGTTCAACAGCATACTGAGCATGTTTTTCTTCGAGCGTGTTCCAGGATTGAGCTCTAGAGTTGACGTTCCTCTTCACGGGGTTCGAGATCCGGCCCAACGACGTTGGGCGGATGTGATGCGCAGACTGGGGGGAGGTAGGGTGGCCAACCCCTATCCAGCTGATTTCTTTCCGTGGTGGCGACGACAGATAGTTTCCATTGATGACTACCCCTATGCGGGGATAGATTTTCGGGAGGACCCGGACATGCTGCTACCACCAGGATCGACATACGGTGACATAGGTAACGAATCTCGACCCTCTCTTTAAATTTTTGAATTATTTAATTTTTTTTGTGTTTTATGATTATATGGAATCAAAAGACATATTTTTTTGGGTGACAATACATAGTGACATCTACCATATGGATGCAGATGTGAGACCACGACGGCCTGAAGGCTTCCCTCATCATAGACGGAGGGGAAGAGGAGATGATATCACGGGTGTGGATGCGGAGCGGACACTCCAAAGCATTCATACCAACTTTGTTAGGCTTACACACAGAGTTACCATGGTGCAAGTCGAGGACTTTCCTGAGGCTATGCAACACCAGGTGGTGGGTGTACCACGAGCATGGGTGCGATTATTCCGACGGCTAGCTAGAGCCGTAGTGACCTTCCATGATCACAACTCCCCTCCTCCTCCACAGCCTTAGAGACCTGGGAGTGACACATTTTGTATTACCGTGTATTATATTTTGGTGGCTCGAGAGCCCCATTTTTGTATTATGACACTATGTATTACCACATTTTGGATGTTTATAAATTTTTTTATGGCGATTGGTTTATTTATTTACATGTGTAAAAATTTGCGTTTGTGATGAATTTATTGTGTATGAAACAAATGCCAATCTAACACGTAGTTAGCATATGAGTCAGCAACTTGATTATTAATTCTTGGAATATGTATGTATGTTATATTGTCAAATTCTCATTCTAATAATATCACACGTAAGAACCTTCTTAATAACGTCGAATCTCTAACATGGTACAAACCATTAAGCTGTGACACTACTAACTTTGAATCAAGACGTACCTCAAGAGAGAGAACGCCATGTGAAATGGAATCTCGTAGAAGCTCGATAACGACACTATATTCAGCAACATTGTTTGAAGATGGCCGTAGACATATGCCTCCTGAAGACAGTACCTGACCTATAGGAGTATAAATCACCCAAGCAGCAGAGGCTGAGTGTTGAGTGTGACGGCTCGCACAATCTACGAATCCTATGTAGGTGGAAGATTCCATTGACATCTGCCAAAAGAAAAGAAAACTAATCACAAAACCGATCACTATAAGAAAAGGACCTAACTATGCAAACTATACAATGATATACAATAACCAACCTTGGCTGAAAAATCATGCATAGTATTTCTTGAGATAGAGCCCATTTCTAGGCTTTGCCAAGGCCATTCCCTCATAATCCACTAACTCATAATCACCCTTCTCTAACACACGTTTGACGACGTAAAGACCATGCCACATGGGGTTAAACTTTTGAGCCCCCAAGGGTTCTTTCGGTTGATCCCACAAAAGGACCAAGTATCCCTCACTAAACCTCCTTGGACGGACAAACTTATCATACTGGACCTTTACGCGACGTTTATTTACTTCTAGAACCACCTGGGCATCTCGACGCTGCTCATCAAGTTGCTCAAGGTGGACCAAACGCTCCTCCAATGGTGAAGTGTCTAGTAAGAGTTCTACGGCCAGCTTCAAAGAAGGAATCTCGCATTCAACCAGCAATATTGAATCCACTCCATGTACAAGTTGATATGGAGAAAAACCCATGGCAGTCTTAACAACGATTCTATACGCCCACAAAACAGGATATAACATGATGTGCCAATTATTCTTGCTCTGTGCAATGGTTTGTTGGAGAATGGATTTGAGTGATTTATTCACTGCTTCTACTTGTCCATTCGCTTGAGGGTCGTAAGAGGAGGAATGCTCTTGTTTGTACCCTAACTTTGATGCCAACTCTTCCATCATACGATTCTGAAAGTGCGAGCCATGGTCAGTGACAAGCTCTTTCAGAATTCCGAACCGAGTAATAATATGGTTGAATACGAAGTGCGCGGCTGTCTCACCGTCAGATTTAACTGTAGGCATAGCCTCAGCCCATTTCATGAAGTAATCAACAGCCACTATGATATGATGATGCCCCCCAGCTAAAGTTGGGTTGTAGTCCATAAAATCAAGCCCCCACTTAGTGAAGGGACCAGCGGTGATGATGGGATGTAACGGGGCAGGTTTTGAGTGCATATTACATGCAAACACCTGGCAAGGGTGGCACCTCTTGACCGCATCAACACAATCTTTAAAGATTGACGACCAGAAATAACCCGCTCTTAAGATTTTTTGGGTTGTCGAAAGCCCAGATAAATGACCACCACACGCCCCTCCGTGGCAATCATTCAGTGCTACCTCAGCCTCATCATGAGTCAAACAACAATGTAAAATGGAATCTACCCCACGGTGGTATAAAGTGTTATCCACTATGAGGTAATTCTTAGACACGTGACGTAATCGTCGTCGTTAATCCCGTGAGAGATGAGTAGAGACCTTTAATGTTTGTAGATATATAATGATATCTCCATACCATGGGTCTAAATTTGATATTAAGAAGATGTGCTCATCGATAAACATATCTTCACAAACCAACTCCTCGGCCTCGCTTGGGAAATCCGATATAAGCTATGCAAAAATTAACGATTTCTTTGACTTTGTTGAAACAAACTCGAGATCGAATTCCTACAAGATGACAATCCATTTATTATATTTTCCCCCAATCATCCTTCAAGTGAGGACGAATTGAAACGGATTGACATGGGCTATAACCAAGGTCTGGCGAAGGAGAATATAATGTCTCAACTGTTGAACAACATGTACGGTAGCTAAAGCAAGCTTCTTAACACGAGAATAACGAATCTCTGCATCAATAAGGTTCCGGCTCAGATAGTATATGAAATGCTCTTGGAGCTCCTCATCCTCTTGAACCAAACCCTTCCCAATCATCTCCATGGACGCGGCCACATAAAGTAAAAAATCA
Organism: Pseudotsuga menziesii; assembly: GCA_001517045.1. Lineage (NCBI taxonomy): Eukaryota > Viridiplantae > Streptophyta > Pinopsida > Pinales > Pinaceae > Pseudotsuga > Pseudotsuga menziesii. The sequence goes on along the minus strand of LPNX010180250.1, from coordinate 224,699 downwards.
CGGATATAGTCTGGGGGACTAATCACCGAGGCTGATGCTAGGGCTTGTTTGAGTGCATCAAAGGATTCTTGGGCTCGCTCATCCCAAAAAAAGGTGTTTTCCTTCTTCAAAAGACGCATGAAGCCTCTAGTCAAATTGGAAAAATTGACAACGAATCTCTGTAAGAAGTTTTCCATGCCTTGCAAAAATTGAAGATAACGAATATTTTTCGGGGGAGACAACTGAAGTATTGTCTCAACCTTCAAAGGGTCGACTCTTATACCCTCTTTAGAAACGATGAATCTTAACAAGAGATCTGACTTCACACAAAAGATGCACTTGTGAGGATTTAACCTAACCAAATAGTGGCGGCACCTTTCGAATACCAATCTCAAATGATAGGAATGACGCATTCTTATATGAGAATGAGCAGCAAGGTCATCCAAAAATACCTCAATAATCGACTTGAGATCGTGGAAGATCAAGGTCATTTCCTGCTGAAAAGTAGCTTCAACGTTCTTAAGGCCAAAAGGAATTTTCCGATATGCAAAATTTCCCCAAGGACAAATAAATGCAGTCTTATGTTGGTCCTCAGGTTTAATTTGTATCCGATTGTATCTGGAAAATCCATCCATAAAGGAAAAAACCTCGCTACCCGCACACTCATATAAAATCTAATCAATAAATGGTGTGGGGAAATTGTCCTTAGGATAGGCACGATTCAAATCATGGAAATCAGTACATATGCGGATCACTCCCTGCTTCTTATCCACCGGAACGGGGTTTGAAACCCACTCTGTCAAGGGAATGGGATAGATAAAACCGGTCTTCAATAGTTTCTTTATCTATGCCTTAATCGCGGGTGCTTTCCTAGGATTCACCGCACGCAAGTGTTGCCGAATAGGCTTAGCATTGGGATAAGTCTTAATCTCGTGTTCAACAATATGAGGGTTGATACCTGGCATTTCATTGTAAGACCAAGAAAAGATATCATGGAATTATTTAAACAGCTCGGTGTATTCTAGAATCTCAGCATGGGAACATTCTACCCCAATATAGACATTCTCCATCCTGCTAGGATCGCGAGAGATATTGATAGGAATCGTTGAATATATGTTCGACATGTTTCCATCACCCATCGGACCAGGAGAGCTTAATGGAACCATAGGACTACCAACTCTCTCACTAAGAATCGCCCTAAAGTCCTCATGCTCCAAGCGGTCAAGCTCGGGAAGAAAATAAGATTTATGATGGAGCTCTTCCCATGGTGGCTCAACTCCCGACATGGCCTCAATAATCGCTTGATCTGAAGGGAAAACACTATCAATGCAGTCATGCACATGAGAAGACTGCACTGCCCATGCCGGCAGCACATAAGGGTCCTCCTCCTCCGTCCGCGAAGAGGAAGGACTGGGATCTGCAACACACTCAAGATTAGCTTGATAAGCTACCATAGTTGCATGCAATGACACGTCCGTCACGATGGGCTCACTTGGAGTGCTCGGTGTAGGAAGAATCCAAGGATCTTCCATATGACTCATGCGAAAAGACACCGATCTCATAGATTTCTAAGCCTCATCGAAACTAGACCCTATCATAAGGATAGGTGCAGGGAAACTAAAGCTTCTCATGAGGGATGGATACATGCCCACGCCCACACTGCTAGTTGCCGGCTGAGAGTGCTCTATGATCGGGATCGAAGCTCCCGAAGATGCGGTAACCGACGGATTCTTGAATGACGTTTGATCAATCGTGACTATCTTCCCGTTAAATGGAAAGCATACAGTGCGAAATAGGGAAGAAGATACGGCTTGCATACTGTACAGCCAATTCCTACCCAGCAAGAGATTGTAGTCAAGGGGCGCATCAACCACCTAGACATCTATCGCAACGATCTTCCCTCCCAAATGGACCTTAAGGGAAGGAAGGAATCCATGCGTCCTAAACGATCTCCCATCGAACGCAGTTAACATGGTCGCTGATTTAGACAACTCAGAGGAGCCTAAACCCTTCCAACACTATAAAGACATCACAGAAGCAGCAACACCTTCGTCAATCACAGTGCGCTTGACGGTCATGTTAAGACATTCTATGTGAATCAAAAGAGACACATAGTAAGGCAAGCGATGCTGAAGTCTTGCGGTTTCAAATTTAATCATGGAGGAAGAATTATCATCATTCACACCAAGGGCAGAAAACAAAGCCTTCCTTTGCGGAGGAAAAATCTAAAGCACTTCCAATGCAGACATCCCATAAGGAGTGTGGCCCAAATCCTCAACAACTAAATAGTTCTGGGCGGCTCAGGCATTAGGATTGTGCCCAAAACGCTTAAGGACTCCATTAGGAATGCGAGGTGCAGCTTCAGGTTTATCCACAGGTTTCTCAATACGCAAAGGAGACCCTGGTGGATCAGGTTCCTTTCCTGGGCTGGGTTGTGACGAACCATAGTCTTTCGCACGGGTCACAACTTTCATAGCACGAACCATGTTAATGCAACCATGACCACTACCCTCCAACGGATCTTGATCACCACCAGACTGATCATGGGTCCTTGAGTTCATATTTTGATTGTGAGGTAAAGGGATAGTCAACACAGCTGGGCCCTGTGCCAAGAATCTCAAAGCTTCATCGATACGAGGGCACAAGTAAGTGAGGTGATCATCCTTACACAACTTGCAACGGAATTTAACCTTACGTTTAGCTTGCTTGTCCCCCCCAGCATCACGGTCGTTCTTGCCATTATTAGCATTCTCGTTCCTATTCCCACCCTTACAATTATTTTTACCCTTCTTTTTATTCCGTCCGGGCTGCTGGTTACCCTTCTGGTCCGACGATTGTATTGAAAGCACATTCACTGTTTGGGCAGGTTGAGACGAAGCCATGGCTTGTCCTGAAGCAGATTGGTTGATTGACAATTGACTAACTTTTTTTGCAACCGAATCCGTAGGTTTAGCACTCGCACAACCAACAATGCCATCGGCATGTGGTCCAAGTTTAACTTTGTGGTCGAAACTAGAACGCAGAGCATTGGGAATAATCTCATATAACAAACCGGACTGAGCATAAATCAAATCCAGTTCCTACGCCCTAAAAATGGATTGTTCCTCATTTTGCACTTCGAATGTAGAAACATCCTTTTCTATATACGGAAATAATGACTTAAGGAACCATTCGAGGAGGAATTCCGGTGGTATAAAGGCTTTAATTAACCTCTTCCATCTACGCCACTCTTGGATATGATCCGAGATATGTGTGGCTTTATCTTGCCGAAATGTCGACAAGAGTTCAGTACCAACGTCATAACGTATTGGTAGCTGGAAGTGGTTAAGAAAAGTCATCTCTAGGTCATCGAACAAAGCGAATGCTCCCCTAGGTAGCTCTATATACCATTTCACGGCAAGCCTTGTAAGGGTGCGTTGAAATAGTCTCAAACAGATTGAGTCTTGATGTAAGGAATTTGAAGAGAACCATAGGTGAAAAGTAGTAATGTGTTCGCTTGGATCCTCTCCCGGTTTGCCCTCAAACTTGGGTATGTCCGAGGGAAGCTTAGTAGGGACAACTGACCAAGCCGAGTCATGAGATACAGGATCGTTCATCAATCTTGACAAGTCAGGAATATTCAGCATTGCGAGGAAAGGGAGCCTAGGATGACGAGGTTGATGGACCGCTCCTTGATAGTTTTGATTCACATAGGTCTGATTACCACCATGGCTTTGGCCATAGTGCCCTCCTCCCGTTTGACCTGTATAGGGTGGCATGGAAGCACCATAGTGTGGTGTACCTTGACTATTCAGAGCTAATTCAGAGAGTAAGCGGGTTGTTGATACCCGCACCCATAAGGTGAAGAACCCTGTCCATACTGCGTCCCATAATAAGGTCCATAAGTCATCGCATGCGATGTCCCATGAGACACTCCGTAGGTAGGAATATACGCTTCGGAAGTAGGAATATACATACCGGAGGTAGGGATATACGCTCCGGAAGTAGTAACATGACCTCTAGAAGTATGAACATAACCTCCCAAAGCAACGAGCGGTATGTAAACCTGAGACATAATCAGTCTAGTAACCGCAGTACGGACCTGACTTGTAGCAACGTTTCGGCCCGAAGGACCATGTGAATGAGGTGGAGGGTGAACATTCAAAGAACTAGGGACAGAGGACGGAGGGACCTGAGTAATTATGTATGTGTTATTCCCTATAGTCACTCGTCTTGGATCTGGTATCATAATAGGATCACTAACCCTAGACCTAAGAGGAATATGTGATGTAGCTTCCACTACCGGGATGGAAGGTGCAATGTGACTTGTGCTCCCAAACCTCTCCGCATGGTAAGGAATGAGAGTGCCCCCAGGCATAGTGCTAGGCTCGAACTCAGATTCGACATGAAATGCCAAATCATGTGTAGGAAAACCAGACATACCGTAACTACCATAACTAGTGCTCGCGGGTTCGAAATGAGTCTCATCATCCTCCGACATTCCATACCGGCGATGCGTCAATGGGGAACCAATCCTATAGTAAGTAGGTCCATTATGAAAGGTTCCTATCTCAGAAATCATAGGACCTAACTCAGTCAAGTCGGGTGAAGGATCATAGTTAGGAGTAAACTCCCCATATTCCACATGAATGGGAGAAGGTGGTTCAGGAATACCTTCAACGTGGTCTCCCATGGTGTGTGAATCAATGTGCGAAGTAGTCCGCCTGGACTGTCTATTTCTCTCTCCCAAAGGAGGAGGAGACGTAGAAGGCAAAAGTCCTACTAAATGAAGAGAACGATGAGGAGCCGCACCCGAATCCACAATGACTCAAAAAATACAAAAGACTCTCTATCTACACAAACCCTAGGCAAGCTAACGTGCACAGAGCAATCACCAATAAAATCTAAAGCCAAATACAAGCAATCAAGGGTAGGATAAGTGAGCTCCCGAATGAAGCAGGTATGTCTCGACTAGGAGAGGCTTGAGACTCCCATACACAACAAGTGGAGGTACGTATCCAATTATTGTAGCCCTCAGCTTCAACGCGTAAAGCGACTGTGTTGTCCGACCCCAACCTGGTCGGGACACTTGAAAAATAACCCCTACAAAGTACCCCCTCGATATCCTAGGTAAGGCCGCTAAGGTCACCTCAATATAATCAATGCTCTGGAAGACAGTCGCAGGCGGGATTGACCGTATAGGCAGGGTAGCAAAGCCCGAAACTCTCAAAAGAGCCCCTAGATACAAATACAATCCTGGAAATATCTCTGGTGCTACTCAGTTATGACTAGGGGTCATCCCAATCAATAACCGCTCACACTGCCTCGTGCTTAACTCCCTTTTGAGAGGAGGATCCTGAGAAACACTGGTTATACCAAGGAATTTCACACACTGACCTGAACAGACACATACATGTTGTTGTTTAGTGGTCTTGGAGAATTTACTCACAATGAACTATTCCAAGACCCTAAAACCTAAGCTTGTTGGTGAACCCTATCAAATAAAATAGTGTAGTTCATTTTAATTGGCTTTGTTACTCAAAAGAGGGATATGGCCGTGCAACTAATGGTGTTATGATACAACATGAAGTAAAATGCACACCTAACAATCAATGCAAATGCATTGTGTCCATGAAAACAGGGTATGCTACTACGTGAAATGCACAATTTTCTTCAAATGCAAGCTTTCCTATATGAAATCCTGACTAATGCTCCAAACCAAATCTAATACAAGTACAATGCAAAATGCAATATGCAATGCATGATGATAAGCAAATATTTTGGATTTTTTGAAATAAAATGAGATATAAAAGAAAAAGAATGATTCTACAACCCTCAGACTCTGCAAGCACACTCAAGCAGCACTCAAGCAAAGCACTAAGGTAAAAGAAAACTAATGCACTAATCCCAAAATAAAAAATCGAAAATGCAATGACAAGTTTACCCTAAAAAAATGTCTCTGGTCAGAAACAGGGATGTATACAGACTCTAGCAGTATCAAAGGAGACTCAACAACCATCACAATTCACCCAGCAGCAATCAATCTTCCTCTAAAAGGCAAAACTAAGGGCATACGCGACTGCTCGCAGTAAACCCGCGTGTGTACGCGGAAATAGCAGAGATACCCGCGTATATACGCGACTGCGAGTTAAAAACTCGCGTACAGGAAGAAAGGTGCACAAAAATAAAGGAAAACAGACAGGCTGAGACAAACTTCACACCAATCAAACACTACCAGGAAAACATGCCCCCAAACCCGACACAGAAACAAGAGAAAAAGAGCAATTCAAAGTCATTGAATGCCAATAGAAAACCCCCAAAGGACAACTACTAGGAACTCCCCAGTGGAGTCACCAATTCTGTTACAAAGAGAAATTCCTATGGCTTGGGGTACCACAATAGACAACTTGACTCCAGAAATCGATCATTTCCAATATGCAATAGAAATTAAATTTCTAACACTAAAGGATCAGACCTCGTACCTTATTCCGGACAGTTGAAGTAGATCCCCGTTGAGCTTTTCAACTTCAGCTTGAATTGATAAATCACTTCCTCAACAACAAGTAAACAATACAAGCATAATATATATATTGGTGTTAGATCTATTCTAGCATATATAATCAACAATGTATAAGCATTTGAAATCATCCCATGGATGAAATATTCATTCAAACATACATTATTGGACAGGAAAAGATATTTCTATTAATATAAAATCAAAGATTACAATGGATACAACCTCTGTCGGCACATCTGCGAATCGGAGAAACTAAATCCCCCACTTGGGCCTCCACCACTTCAATCCTCCATCTCTCGATAGAAAGCTCACAAGCAAAAGGCAAGCTTGGGAAGAACACAAAAGTGCTCCAAGGGACAAAGGGATGCAGACTCAAGCACAAGTTCCGGCAACAATGGACTATAATTTCTTTGCTCTCAATTCTCTCATATGCCTTTAATGTACCAAAGAGTTCCTTATATAGCTTTTCAAAGGGGTAATGAAAGGTCGAATCCGAACGATCTCAAGGCATAGGGAAGGCCAGGAGTCAAGTGAGTCGGATCCATGTCAAGGAAAAATCCAAAAGGATTTGGATTTTGTACACATCCCGATGTACGCAGTTTTAGTGGTCAAACCCGCGTATATACGCATTTAAGGGTATAAAAGTCGTGTATATGAATTTTCACATGTTTTTAGGGATGGTCAAGGAAACATCAAAGGACAAAAAATGGTCCAAGGGGTCTAAGGAGTCTGCAGAGGGACAGGGGAAAGGCCATACAAGTGTGATTCATGTGGAGTGGTAAAATCAACTATAATAGGGATGAAAGCTTAACGCGTCAAAAGGTCTGGCCCATTTGTTATGAATGCAAGTGGCTCCCATGCGAGTTGAATCAGAATGTTGAATTCATGCATTGAAGTAAGCCACCAAATAGGAGGAAAATGACGTCCAAATCGAAAGAAAATAGTAGATTGATCGTCAAATAGGAGAAAAACACGTTAAATGTTGCCAAAATAGTATGAAGAAACGTGTGAGGTTTCTATTCGCTAGATCGACAAAGAATCTTCGAGTCTTCGTTTCCATTGTTTAACGCCTTTGACATAATAAAATATGTAATATATTTATTCATTATGCTGATTATATAAGGGGATGGTCCTCCTTAGGCTTTCGTCGTATGTCGACGGCCGATGAGGAGCCACCTCCTGTCATACCTCTTAAACACCTCTACACATGAACTCACTTATCAATTTTGGATCCGAAGATCATTTGCATGTTATCGCGTGGCGAAATCATCAGACTCCAGTTCCAAGTAAGTGCTACCTTGGAAAGTGGAAATACATGTGTTTTATTTGTCGATGGACGACACTTTTACTGTCTATGTGCATGTGTTTTCTCAGGGCCATACTGAGAAAATACCAATGTTATAAATGCGCCTGTTGATATGTAGAAAGAAGTTAGCAGTGGTGGGTGGTGGGATTTGTCAAGGTTTCGTGTTTGTGTACCAAATTTTCCTAATGATTCCATGCTTTTAGCAGTGGATTGCATGCGATAAAGTTGGGGAGATAGCTAAGACAAAATCTTCCCAGAAAAATATTGGGGCTCAAGGATTTATTGAATACGAATGTAGTTTGTGTCAGTATTGGTTTCGAACTCGGGATTGATGAAGGGGGATTGGCAGTGGTGGTGCATTTGAGTTTGTTGTTTCATTTCTTGCTTGATTGAAGGCACCATGGATTCGATTGATGTTCAGGTGATGTCTGAAATGACGAAGACGGTAAAGTCTAATAGCTCGTGGATAGGCAAGGATCCATGCGGCGGGTGGAAGGGCATTTTTTTGCTGGAGCAACAAGAAAGTTACAGGGATCAACATTCAGGGGATGGGTTTGAAAGGGACACTACCGGTGAATTCATCAAGCTAAGCTCCCTTAGGACTCAAGCAGAGTAGAGGTTGCGAGGAACAACACCCTGTCAATCACTAGTGAAACTACAAGTGCCTCTCCTCGGCTCGCACTCGCATCAATTATAATTTGGCTTTTGGCAGATGAATCTTTCATTTGAAGAGATGGGATTTAGGCTTTATCGTTTATGCTTGTGTTGGATAGACACCCGAAGTTATTTGCAGATTGGTTGTTTTAATTAAAGACACGTTCTTAACATTTTTTTTTACGAACCAGGAACATGTACCCTTGTACAAAGTGGAGCTAGAGCTAGAGTAGATCACTGGGTCCAAGTATTTCTAGCAATAAACCTAGGGCAATAAACCTAGGTTGGGGCCAACCTTAGTTTGATTGTGAGAACAATCTGTCCAGTTGCAAGTAGAACTGTCACCGTGGTTTCACAAAACATTAAAGGACGACATCACCTCTCGCAAGAGAATACAATACCCCCCGCAAGGAAAGTAACTTGGTATTCCATCGAGTGAGCCAGAGGCCCCACTGCTAGCTCACAAACTCAACCCCTCACCATGAGGTTTGAACATGAGACCTCATGAGGACCAAACCCCACAAAGGCCAATTGATCTACACCTCATGGCTAATACACGTTCTTAACATGCCGACATGTTCTTATTTTTACTTTATGAATCCCTGCACCCAATTTGGAACTTGCTCGTTCAATTTAACATAGAACACTTTCAACTGTTGGGCCTACCAGACATCAATTCACGAGTTTAGTATCGTTCGTGGGGCCTACCAGACTCATCAATTCATAGGTTTGGCATCCCTCCAGAGTGTAATTTCATTATATTCCCAAAGAAAAATCACAAACACGATGAGTCGATTCAGAGAGCCAACTTCACAAATGCAGTGTGGCGAGTCAAATAACCAGCCAAACATAGACAAATTCCTAGATATTTACAGATCATGACAACCATTAAAATGCAAAGAAGTGACCACCAACCATTTCATATTTGATATTTTAAACTAGAAATTAGTTAGGTTGAACTTTGTTTTAATTAATTATAATTTAGAATGGTATTTTTCACTACTATTAACATTACAATATCACCATTTACTTTACAACCAAAATAGTATGAAAAATATATTCCATGAAGCATATATATATAGTCGATGAAGTTGTCTTTTAATATCAAATTCTAGACTATGCTTATACACTAGTTCTTTAGCCTTAGTCAGGATCAATTTTTTTCTATAAGCCAGGGCTCTAGCTTGGATCTATTTCTGATCAATGAACCAGGTGACTTGTTATCCAGTAACCAAAGCAAGTTTGGAGCAGACGACATTCCGGCTCCGGTAACTGGAAACTTATATTTTATAATGGTTTTATTGAGGAACAACGTTTCCATGTGGATACGAAGTTCACATAACCATGTTAAACGTCTTTGGTTCCAACAGAGACTAAATGATTCCTCTATTATATTTTTAACATTCTACTTTCTAAGCAAGATAACTGCTTAATGTTTGAGTTAAAATTTATTGGATGAGAACGATACTAACTTATGTATAGAATTAAAATTTATTGAATATATGGTATCATATGATTTTTCTTTATCTAGCTTAAAGGATGATGAAAAAATGATGAAAAACAAAAAATAATGTACTTTTAATTTTATAATAAAATTTAAAATATCTTTTATAAAATGAATTTTATTGTAAAAGTGAAATAAAAATATATATATATTTTTTTAAATTCTCAATCATTTAACATAACAAATTATATATATTTTTTATTTTTTAATATTTAAGAAATAAATATTTATTGGGTCGAGAGGGGCTTTATGGGGGAGATCTTGTAACGTTAGGTTAAATTTTTTAATTATCCTTCAAAATAAATGTCGGCCACAAAAACAACCTAATATGGTGGAGATAGTTATTAGGTATATTTAAGTAGTGTAAATAGTTAGTAGGTATATTTAAGTAGTGTAATCTAGCATTGATTAAATAGGTTATAAAGAGGGTACCTCTACGTATGAGTACATTTCTTAGGAAGGGTCAAATGCCTTTATCAATAATAATCACTAGTTCGTGTTGTCTATTCCTTGTATTTTGAATGTATTTAGTTGGTTGTTTGCATCATACTTTGGCATTGGCATGTTCACATGGAAAATGCACCTTGTTGATGATTCTTGTATTTTGAATGTATTTAGTTGGATGTTTGGGTGAAAACACGAAGTTGGGAAACAATTCTGTGACAATTTGTTTTTTTTGGTATAATTTCCAATTTCTCGGCTGAGAAAAGTCAACATATTTTTTCGGTCGAGAGTTGTAATATATCTCGGACGAGAAATCAACCACGGTTAAAATTGTCTCGTCCGAGATTTCTTCCATAGTTAGAAACGTTTTCGGCTGAGAGTTTTAAACTTTCTCGTCCGAGAGTATTGCCATATTTTTCACATTAAACTCTCTGAAATGTTTCTCGACCGAGAGATTAGATTCCTTTTTAACTCTCAGCTGAGAAATGTTTAACTGTATAAAGGAAAACCCCCTCCCCGCTTAGCCGACCATCATCATCATTTTTAGGTTTTTTGCTCTCAAGGCTTTCTTTTCACGCTTGGTAAGGCCTTTTCGGGCTTCCGCTTAGTCCACCATCGTCATCATTTCACTGGTTCTTCATTCAGGGTAAGAGCTTTTCGGGCTTCCACTTAGTCCACCATTGTCATCATTTCAGGTTTTTCGGTGTTGCTATAGAAATATAATATAATAATAAAATATTAGGTATATCTAAGTAGTGTAGTTTAAGGTATAGATAGTTATTAGGAATATTTAAGTAGTGTAATCTAAGGTATAAATAGTTATTGCCCCGATGGGCGCTCTACAGCCTAGTATGGGGGAGATCTTATGTAACATTCCTAATGTAATGTCCTTTTTGTAAATGTCGGCCATAAACAATAAAAAAATGTTGGTCAGAAAAACAACACAATATGGGGGACATGTTGTAATGTTCCTACTTAACAAAATAATAAAAAATAAAAAATCGAATTATTCACAAAAAAAAATGTTGGTCATGCACATGGTTTTAAAACGATGTGCAAGGCCTCCTAAACAACCCATGGTTTTATTGTACATAGTTTAAGAGGGCCTTGCAGATGGTTTTAAAACCATGTGCAAGGCCTCCTAAACAACCCATGGTTTTATTGTACATGGTTTAGGAGGGCCTTGCAAATGGTTTGAAAACCATGGCAAGGCCTCCTAAACAACCCATGGTTTTATTGTACATGGTTTAGGAGGTCATTGCAAATGGTTTTAAGACCATGTGCAAGGCCTCCTAAACAACCATGGTTTTAGGAGGGTCTTGCACATGGTTTTAAAACCATGTATGGGGGAGATGTTGTAATGTTCTTTCCTCACAAAATAAAAAATAATAAAAAATATTATATGTCGGCCATATACAGTATTAAATATTAATAATAAAAATATTATTTGTCAACTTTAGATAAAAAGATGTGTCTTTTGGTCTAAATCACACTAAAGCTGATAGTTGAGTGCAATACTTAAGAAGAGGTTTGCACCTCCAAATATTTAATCCCTCTCGGGGCGCTTGATAGAGCCTAGGATTTGGATCTATGCTCGTGATAGTATCATAGAACTAAATTTTATTTTATTTAAAATATAAGGAAAAAAATACAAATTGAAAAATCATTTGCTACATGTTAATGTTACTGCTTGCTTGAAGTATAAATACAAATTTAACAGAGATGTGGTAAGGATTTTATTTATAATAAATAAAATGAATACAATTTAGATTAATATAAAATATCATAATGATCTAATTTCATATTTAATTAGTCATTCTAAACTTAGTATATAAGGTAATAAAAAACTTGTTGCAAGATCTTAATAAGAAATTGATATTTTGTCACATTTAACTAACAAATTACAAAGAGCATCATTTCCAATAGAATACAAGTGTTAGCAAGAACCATTTTAAATTCAAGTAGGGAGGATAACAACTTGTCCTTGCTACCACTTAAGTTAGACTCTATTAACATAGAATATGAAAATGATATATAAACTTATTTTGTATAATTGCTTTCTTAGATTTCTTATTTTACATCATTGTTATAAATTTTACTATATAACTTAAAATAAAATTCTAATAAAAAACTATTATTATAATATAACTATCTTAAATCAATCGTATTTTAGATTCTCAAAGTGCACACCTCATATTGTGGATCAAGTTAACCCCCCCCTCTCTCTCTCTTTATATAAAAAATTATTCCAATGCTTAGCAAGAGATATTTTGGATCAAATATGGATTATCACCTCAATAGTCTCCCCCAACTCTATACTTGCAATTGGGAATGTTGAGTCTCATAGAGTGATGGATTCCTTCTTCTCCTCATTTCTCCAATAGATATTGGAAAGGTTAACATTAATAATCTCATAATCATTATTATCAATTTTTTTAAGAGAGCATGTGTTTATGATTTCTTTGTAAGCACTAGCAAGCCTTTGAAACTTGCTCATTATCTTTTTAAGAACAATCAATAGAAAAATGAATTTGCATCTTCAAAATTTTTTAATTTCAAATAATTTTGATCACTATTTTTATATTATTTTACATAATTTAAAAGCAAAGTAGGGGACTAGCTCTCCCATGTTGAAGTAAGACACTATATGCTATCAATAAAGAATGACAAATTTCAAAGCAATCTTCACTGTTATTTGTTATTTTTGTTATTCTTATATTTCATTTAGTACTCATATACACTGTAATGTGAAGTGCATTGCTTTTATATCACTTAAATCAATAATATAAAGTATTTATTAAATCAATAATATAAAGTATTTATTAATGTGATGAATATGTAATTCTTTATATCATGTATATGTGGTTATCATTCCAATTTTTACTAAAATCTTTATATTTTAAGATGTTATAATAAAACACATTAATTCATACAACGATTTATTGCTTTGTAAATCCAAAATAAACAAACATATAAATAACTACAATTTCAATTAGACATATTTTTGAAATAATAAAATATAATGCACCATATATCTAGCCACTTTATGGACTTATTAAAACCCTGCATTACTATAAAAGAGAATATAATAATGCTTCCATACTTTTGTGATGTATATGTGGCAATTGCTTAAAAATTAGTGAAATAGAGTTCACGCTGATGACACCATGCCCTACTCACCACGATGAGAGGAGGCCTATGCATCTTTTTTCTCCGAATGAGTGCATTAAATAAGCATGAGTTATCACATGGAATATTGCCTTTAAATGTATACCTGTAAATTTACATTATGAAATATTAATGTAAATTTAGTATATTAAAATTTATGTTTAAGTAAAAAGATAAAAATATTTTAATTTTCACTTATTGAATTTTTATTTAAATTTATATGTATAAATTTTATAGTATATTAAAATTTATATTTATGTAAAAAGATAAAAATATTTTTTTCTAAAAAGTAAAGGTAACATAAATTTTTATTTTTTATACAAAAATAAGTTATATAGAAAAATAAAGATAATTTTTTCTATGGCATAAATATTTTTGGTTCTCAAACTCAATTCCACATGGTAACACATTTTTATTTTATAAAAATTAAGTGTTTTATTGAAGAGTTATATTACAAAAACAATATTATGCATGCAATGAGCATTTTTTAGGAAAAAAATGGAAAATTAGTAATGGCCATTTTTTGAAAACAAACCAACGAAAATTTTAGGGTTGAAATTAGCTTATGGATTATTGTTCCTTTTTTTTTCCAAAAAAGATTAGGGAATTTGCATTTTTTGAAAAGAGCCAATTTTGATGGGGTAAATTACTCTGAAAATATTATTATATAAACTATATAAAATCCTTAGAAATTGAAATCTTGTTAGAAAAATATCATCAAATATTTTATAGTTGACATTTTAAGAATTGGTAAGATTTGCCAAGGTTTATACAGTTTTAAATAAATAGGGATCCTTAAAAATTTCCGTGAAACAAACATACTCATATTGCAACCAATACACCATAATGTTAATAGGGAGCACCACTTTGTTGTTATTTCCCTCATTTGCATAAGGATCGTGGTATATTAGGCCTTATATGTTTTTGTAGACTACTTCTATAAACCAATATAAGATATTAATTTTGTATAGAGAGATATTTTATGTCATAAAAACAATTCCAAGACACATGTGTTAGGCATGTGAAAAGGGAAATCTATATTATTGTAAATGAGAACATTTTCAACAATACTCAAATATCACTAAAATACAAGATATATATTTTTAATGAAGTATTTAAGGAACACGACTAAATGTTATACAATCTCGACATTTCTATGTTTGTCGTCACTAGAATCTGATCATGCACTCTTTACTAAAATTGCAGTTCTTAGTTGATGAGGTTGATTTTGACATTTTCCTGTTTGCCATCGTTGGAATCCGATTTGTAATGACCAATCGTGCAAACAATCATAACAAATACATGCCCCAAGCATTCATTATGCCTATTGTAATATTTGTAGCAGATTTCACCAATGGTTTAGATGCACAGCAAGATGATGACCATCAACTAGAAAAACAAATATCACTATGTGTAGGGAAGTGAGTAACGTTATCCTGCAATTTATGGGTCTAATCAGGATTAGTAAATGGTGCACTCGAATTGGTCATACAAATTGTATACACACTTGGACCTAGACATCCTAAGTTACCAACTTATGTTGTCATGGCATTCGATAATTACATTACGCCTCCATGGGACCAATCTCAACTAAAGCACATACCAATTCTACTCATAAATTGAAGTAACACGAAACAAATCCCCCTCAAGATGACTTGGGCATTGACTATCCATAAATCCCAAGGATTGGCATTAACAAGTTCAACCATTGACATTGGTATCAATGAAGATCAAGGATTGACATTCACACCAATGCCACATATTACAGTTCAATAGAAGAAATCTGAATTACACTATCGTTCTCCTTCAAACGCTATGCAAAGATGAAAGACACTTCATATGTCTCACTTCGAAAAAAAACAAGAGAGGCACCTTCATTCTTTGTCCCTTTCACACTTAAAATTGCAATCCTCAATACCTGCACTACCCCTACCAAATGAAAATACCATTGCTGATTTCCAATATATTTAGAGTCAAACTTGATCACTGTGTAACCCTTTATTGTTTTACTCACATATGTATACTTTTTTATAAGATAAATTATTGTGCAATTCATTTTATTTTACTTGTTATCGATTACATCGGTTTCTATTTATTGCCTATCAATACTTGCAATATAGTTCACATGAATTTACATTATCTACGTACACACAATTTTTTCTCATTTTACAACATATTGAAATTCTTTTCGTCTTTTCATTTCCCACGCTTTGGGGGTATGCTAGGTATATCATTTTTTATAAAAAAATTTAATTATTAAAATTTTTTGGGTTATCGACTATATGTATCATGCATAATGCCTTAGATTTTCCCTTGTTCATGAATAAAATTTGTAGTCAATATCTAAACCTAACACTTCACTTTTTGAGTAATAATCATCTTATTCACAAGCTTTGAGAAATGAAAAGTTATAACTTGCGTCCTCTTGATTTTTGAAAAAAGGTTTATTACACCGAAGGTGTTATTTAAGGGACGTGCTTCCTCAAACTTTCATTGTCTGTTAATGGCGTATGAGGAGCCACCACCTATGTTTATTAAATTTAATAAATATAAAAATGGGTTAGTGCATGGAGGATTGGGAATGGATGAATCAACTATTGTCATCATTGCATTAGTGGATTTGGGAAAGAGGAGGGATCCTTCATTTCTTACCAATTGTTAGACTCAGAAAGAGCTTGTTCAATTAACCTGCTCGCACATGTGTTTAGCAATTCCAAACTAGCAGCGTTCAGGAGAAGAGAGCTCCAAAAGAAGCTATAATGATAAACGTTCCTATGGCTGGGTAACTCAACGATTAAAGCAGAAGAACGCTGCGCATGTGTATTTTATTCTTACTAAAATAGCCCATTTCTGGAATTTTCTCTCTCCATGACCCCTTGACAGGTGGTAATTATGGTGATTGTTATAGCAATGGTGTTGACTTCTGACTTTCCCTAGTCATGGCTCTGGTGTATTTGAACCGAAATAATTCCGCATGATTCTGTTTATGGAGCAATACTTATAATAGCATTTGCGAGTAAGCAAATTGAACCCACCTCTTTCGTGTAAGCTAATCCTACCGCGTTATAAACAACATGTCTTCATCATCGAACATATTTAATAAATAAAAGAATGGGTTAACAAAGGAAGCCAAATAAAATCGAAATGTTGTGTATCATTAGAGGAAATTTCAACTCAAAATGGGCCTCCTAAGGAAAATAATAAAATAATAGTTAAAATAATAAATTAATTTTTATAAATTTTGGAGGAAGAAAAGAAAAAAAACTAATTTTTTTGTTCATATTTGCGACATATCTCCCTCTGTTTTTACTCAAATTTCGATCGGGAGAGCTCCTTGGATGCATAATTAAATTCTGCATCCAACGAGTACCCACATTGCATACTTTTGATGGACCTGCTCGCACATGTGTTTAGCAATTCCAAACTAGCAGCGTTCAGGAGAAGAGAGCTCCAAAAGAAGCTATAATGATAAACGTTCCTATGGCTGGGTAACTCAACGATTAAAGCAGAAGCACGTTGCGCATGTGTATTTTATTCTTACTAAAATAGCCCATTTCTGGAATTTTCTCTCTCCATGACCCCTTGACAGGTGGTAATGATGGTGATTGTTATAGCAATGGTGTTGACTTCTGACTTTCCCTAGTCATGGCTCTGGTGTATTTGAACCGAAATAATTCCGCATGATTCTGTTTATGGAGCAATACTTATAATAGCATTTGCGAGTAAGCAAATTGAACCCACCTCTTTCGTGTAAGCTAATCCTACCGCGTTATAAACAACATGTCTTCATCATCGAACATATTTAATAAATAAACAAATGCGTTAACAAAGGAAGCCAAATAAAATCGAAATGTTGTGTATCATTAGAGGAAATTTCAACTCAAAATGGGCCTCCTAAGGAAAATAATAAAATAATAGTTAAAATAATAAATTAATTTTTATAAATTTTGGAGGAAGAAAAGAAAAAAAACTAATTTTTTTGTTCATATTTGCGACATATCTCCCTTTGTTTTTACTCAAATTTCGATCGGGAGAGCTCCTTGGATGCATAATTAAATTCTGCATCCAACGAGTACCCACATTGCATACTTTTTATGGACCACGCTTGTCACGTACCCCAATTTCAATAACATTTGATGTTTAAGAAAACATTATATTTTAGTTTTATTGTAAAGTTTATAACTATTGACCAAGTGGGGTCAAGGACGACTGTAATTAATTATGTTGAATATTTTATTATTTAATAAATAAAAGATGAGACAAATAAACTAAGGAGGTTGTTGAATGAGTTTCCACTAACCCACTAGGAGGAATAGTCTGGGGTGAGAGCAAACTGACACATAGCATCATCCTCAATCACTTCTAGCTGTTGCAGGGGGAAACTTTCCTAATTTTGTGGTCATGTTCCCTAAGAAAGTGGAATAGAGCAGGTGGCTCATTAATTGAAATACTGACCAAAAGACCTATGCATGCATATATCTATCCATCGAATTCAGGAGGAGGTTGTTCATTCTTTACCTTGTGAAATTTATGAAGTTGAGAAAGGAGCACAACAGATTCGATGAGGGGAAAGTTAGAAGTGAATTGAGTGATTAAGACTACATTCTGAACTAGTGCAGCCACATAGCTGAGTTCTATACTGCTGAGGACAGAAGTAATATTGTTAAGTACTACTGTTGAGTTGCAGGGGTATTTGATCCCATTTCTCCACACAGTGCATTCATCTTGGTGGATCAGTGGACATGATCGGGGGTCCTAACACAAGCAATTAAGCTATTTCAGGAAAAGGTTGGGTGGAACAGGTTCCTTGGGTTGTTTGTCTCTTCTACAAATTATCAGGTTCCATTGTGTTGTCTTATTTATTTATGTCCAAGCAAATTACTGGAATGAAAGCAATCATGTTTAGTTTTTCTATTATTACTTAGATACCTTGAATTTGCTAGTAGAATGCTTAAGTCTGCAATTTATCTAGGAAAGTTTATGTGTATATGATTATTAGAATAAATGAGTCTAGAATTAGAAATGATTGATTAATGAGTATAATTCCTTATGTATTTTTCCACTCATCTTACGATGACGTACTCTAGTACAAATGGATTGTTTAGCTATAGATAAGAATGATTATACATGGATAAAATGATCTGAACTGTTATCGAATTTGAAAAGTTTATGTAGAAATGAATCAACAATCTTTTCTTTTGATAAGTTACCAGCAATATCTTCAAGAAACTGATTTAATATTGGAAGCTTTTTACTGTTATTTTCTAGCTATTTATCATAATAATCCTTAACCTTCTATACAAAATCTCTGTGAACATTTTACATAGAGTCTTTTATAGCAAGCTTTTGTCACACAGTTATTAAACTGTGTGTAGTATAATACAATAATAATTATTGTAGTACAATATCTTATTTACACTTAGTATAGAAAAACCATTCATTAATTTAATACTTTTAAAACCTAAATCATAAACATATCACTCTATTCATATTACAGTACATGAATTAAGTACTTAGTAAACCCAGCTGTAACCAATCATTATAACTTTTTGTAAACTGTTTTTCTAAACCCTAATCTATTAATACAATCCTTCATAACCATTTACATAACCTATTTAAGGAGAAAAGAAGATTACCACAGCTAACAAATAATTAAAAATAAGACAACTGTATACTTTAGATAAGGAACAAATCTTATCTCTTAAATCTATATCCAACAGCTAAGTAAGTCGAAGGATAAAATCCAGCTCTTCCAATTAAAAGGAAGACTTTTATATTTTAACTATTGTTTATACCAAAAATCAAAGATCTATAGATAACCTAAATATCAAAACTGTTTAATAAAAACCAAACCCTAGGTTAATCCTTACGGTATCGTTTGCACAATTAGAATTTCAAACAACTAAAATTTCCAATGGCCTTAACCAATTCGCAACCGTAGAATAATTTACAAACAGATTGTTGTCATAGAAAAACAACCATTTACTAAGCGTAATTCGTTATGCAACCGAAATTACAAAAGGAAAATAAATACTAATAGATATTTACACTATGGCCCGTAAGATCTTCCTTTTAAAAACAAAAGAACTTTAATCAGATTTTTCATTTTATCAAGAAGTTAACCAATACAGTCGCCACATGGTTCAACTCATAAAACCAAAATGCCTTAACGGATTCGTATCCTCGACAGTATTTCAGTGGCTGAGCAAGAGGCCGAGGAAGCTTCACATAACATATTTATAGTATTAAACAAACTATTTTAAAAACCTTGGAACGGTATTATATTTACCCTCAATCATTATTACAAGTGTCGTAGCTCACTAGTGAAACCCTAAAGGTTTTTCACTAAGGATGACCTTACGGCCTCCATCACTATTCCGAAACAAAACAACAATTTTTCCATAAGTATTTTGAACACTGCAGTAATAATCCACAAGCACCATCGGTATCACCGCAAACACAAACAACGAAGGGTAACCAAGGTTGGGACCGAGGCTTACCGAGCCTTGCTTGCTCACACCTTTCAGCTTCAGGAAAACACCTTCAATCTTCAACTCTAATTTCACCTACCATCAAAATAGAAATTGCTTAGAACTATTTTAGTAAATAGTTGAGGTTTAAATAAAGAAAAGAGAAGAATGCTTGGAGGAATTTTTGTTACGACTTACCAGGTTAATCGCTGATCTCGAAGAAACGGTATGGCGAAGAACCAGAGTTCAAGCCTGCTAACACCACGGGAAAACAAGAGTGACAACTGTATAACATTGAGCTCAAAGGAAAGGATTATGGAAAACAACTAGAACTTCAAACCTGCTAACGCCACGAGAAAATAAAAAGTGATAACTGTTGCAGAGATCCGAGGAGGCCGAGGGCCTGTCGGCCTACTCCTCCATCCAAAAACAAAACAACAAATGAAGCCAAGCGGATTGTTAGGGAAAAATTTGAATGTAGTTGCTTAGGGTTTAACGCCAAAACCCTCCACCTTGCGAGCATCCACCACATGGATCCCACTACCCTTGGAATTCTTTGTAGTTTCATATAGTGTTGAACTTGCACGATTAACCCTACAATGCATGCAAAGTAATACTATTACTTTTGTTTAAAATTAAACAAGTCATTGTTTGGTAGGTTGAAGCTTTGAGCTAGTTTATAGGTATTATATTATGCATGTTGAGGGTTTATCTAGGTTTTAGTTTTTATTTAAATACATTGACTACATGCCTAGGTTAGGTTTGTTATATTTGTAGTTAGTATCTAGCTGCTAAATAAATAATGTTAATTTTTAGGCTTAGGTAAGATCTAGGATTAACAAGGTTAAAATTCATTGTTATAAAACTTTGAGATTGGATTTAGGCTCCTAATGCTACAAACAAATAAGAACATGTTGGATGATTATATACCATTAATCATATAACTTATTTTTTAGAACAAATAATCACACTACCAACTCCAATGTGCTACCTAGGTAGAATAGTCCTTGCTATAGGCCTAGGAATTCTTACACTTCAATAACCTATACAATAAATAGAGTCGTCATGGTAGTTGAATCTTAAGTCGAAATTTTAAAGTTTAAAGGATCTTTCCTAACTTACTCGTTTAGTCTTCCGAGCCTTAAATTCTTACATCGTAAACTTGGAAGTAAATTTTTACCTGTGAATCCTGTACAAGTATCGAATTTGCGTTAGCTTTAAGAAAAGCTAAGTAAGCCTCGGGTTAACCTCAAGCCCCCTTCAGTAAGAAAATAAAATAACCATCAAAATCTTACACATTCTAAAGAAGATAACCATCAGAATCATACACATTCTTACAAATAAACCAATGATTTGAATTCAATAAATTATTTTAACTCATTAACTTTTGACCAACATTTTATTATTCAAGACTGAAAATCATTATAGATTGAGTATGGTTAGTGGCATGTGACTTACAAGGTAGTAGCCTCTTAGTTACAGTTAACCAAAGAGTATTAACTCCTAAGTTTTCCTCCCTTGTTCAAAATCAAACTCACACAAAAACTCCAAGCATATAGCTTTCCTAGCATTTAAAGTTGGATGATCAAACAAGTATTTCAGACCACAATGGTTTGTCCTTAGTTCAAATTTCCTTCCCATTAAGTAATCCATCCACATCTTTAGATCATGTACTATGGTTGCAAGTTATAAATCATGAGTAACATCGTTCTTCTCATGTTCCCTCAACTTTCTTGACTCATAGCATACCACGTGGTTGTCTTGCATAAGAACTCCTCCAAGTCCTTGATTGCATGCATCGGTACACACCACAAAGTCTTTTTCTGGGTCTGCAATTTTCAAAATTGGTGCACTCGTAAGAAGATTCTTCAACCGTTGAAATATTTCCTCACATCTTGGTATCCATTCAAACTTTATCCCCTTATTTTGCAAGGAAGTGATTGAATGTGGGACCTTGGAGAATCCTTCAATGAACCTCCTGTAGTACCCATCAAGTCCCATAAAGGATCTGACATTTGTCACATTTCTTGGAGTTGGCCAATTCATAATGGCCTCAATCTTCTCATGGTCCACAGATATTCCTTCGTCTGAGATTATGTGACGCAAATAATGAATTTTATCTTTATAAAAGTCATATTTTCTCAAATTTGCATACAACTTAAGCTCCCTTAGAAATTGTAATGCTATTCTCAAATGTTCTTCATGCTCTTCTTCCTTCTTAGAATAAATAAGAATGTCATCTAGGAAGATAAGAACAAACTTGTCCAGAATCTTGCTAAAAACACTATTCATGAGACACATTAACGTAGCTGGTGCTTTTGTGAGACCAAATGGTACCACCATATATGTGCCACTGGAACCAGGATAAACACTAGTGAAATTGTAGAGAAATGTCCATTAGAGATGGATGGGCTATTCACTTATGCAAACCTGAATATCCTGCCACTTGGTTCCTATGATATTCTCATTGGAATGGACTGGTTAAAAGCACACAATCCAAAGTTTGACTGCTACAACAAGACATTTGAATGCATGGATGAAGAAGGAAACCCAAGGGTTGTAAGAGGCATTCCAAAGGTGATTTCTATTAGGCAGGTTTCAACAATGCAGCCGAAGAAGTTTCGTAGGAAAGGTTGTGATTGCATGGAGCCCATGTTTTGGAGGAAATGGAAAATGAAACTCCTACGTTGGAGGACTATCATATATTGCAAGAATCCAAGGATGTTTTTCATGGAAATATATTCCTAGACTTCCTCCAAAGAGAGACATTGATTTTACAATTAAGCTTGTGCTAGGAGCCACACCAGTGTCTAAGACACCCTACAAGATGAGCAGCCTAGAATTACTAGAGCTGAAAAATGCAGTTATAAGAGTTGTTGGAAAATAAATATATCATGCTGAGTGTGTCCCCATGGGGGGCACCGGTTCTATTTGTGAAAATAAATATGGGACACACAGGTTATGTATTGACTACAGGCAGTTGAACAAAGTTACTTTGAAGAATAAATACCCATTACCTCTAATTGATGACATTTTTTTATCAAATGAGAGGAGAAAGGTATTTTCAAAAATTGACTTGAGGTTTGGTTACCATCATGTAAGAATCACATCCCCTCCCCTCATCTCACCGATGGAGAGGACGCGACTCTACCGCTGCGCTAACATCATAATCGAGGATCTAGCCCCATGGACATAATCAAAGATGCATTCAATATAAAAATACATATGCAGATGTATAATGCAATGATATACATTAGAATCAAATCTCATTCAAGCATTCAATATGTTCATAATAATTCATAAAACAAATGCATTGCAGATTTAAATACAAGAGATCACTTATCTTGAAATTTATTTGTTCTGGAACTAGCTATGTCGTTGCAATGTTCCACCCAACCATAGGCCATTTTTGCTCATCAATATCTCAACATAACTTCCACCCCCAAGCTAGGTATGATTTCCATAAGGAAAAGGGGAATAATAGGCTCACGCATAGCCAAATACACATTAAAGTTCAGCCAAGCCAATCTACAGTTGGGTTTATTAGGATTCTAAGGCAGTGGAAAGGATGAATTTATAAGCTAGTGAGATCAACCACAAAAATATGGACACCTGCACAAGATCTATCTAGCTTGGCCTCCATAATACGTACACACCCAACACAAGGAATTATCCCCTTCACTGCTACACAGTCCCTTAGGCCATACCTTCCCTTCTAGCATTCTCTCAGGTGTGCATAGAAGATTAGGCAACCCCTCTTGATCTTTCTGTGAGGTTCCTCTCTTCACTAGGTTTATTAAGCCAATTCCGGGCCTCTTCCACTCCTAATTCTTACAGACCAAAGCAAGGATGCACATAACATCAAATTACAAATGTTGGGTATGAAGAAGAAAAAACGTCCTGGGAACCAAAATGAAAATGAAGATGGGGAAATCAACCCTGGGAGAGAAATTTGATTTTAGAAAAAAAATTTGGACATTACTTTAGCAAAAGCGACCTCTACAAACCCCCAAATCATGAATCTCTCTTCCCATCCACTGGGTAATACAAAAAACAAGTTCCCAGCCATGGAGAAAATGAGGAAACTGCAAAAAATCATGAGGGAAAAACACCCAGCTAGCTCCAGCTACATGAGGAAGAGAAATGCATGGGTGAGGAATGGTTTGGGCACCCATTTATGGGTTTGTTTTTGCCTCATAAGTAAAAACATGTTTTTCCAAAATTGATGGCTTTCCCCAATACGAAATTGACTGCCATACCTCTCCATTCCCAATGAATTAACTGCCTCAACCAACTTATGGAAGAATTAAATGATTGGGTGCATACGACAAAATGGGTAGTTGAGAGTTTATGGGTTCTCTCATTGACATTTGGCTTAACACTATTGGCTCAAGGTTTTGAATAATTTCTTTCCCCATTCCTTGTGAAATCATGCCCCCATATCTTTGTTGCAGAGGTAAGAGTAACCCCTCTCTTTGTGAATATCTCGATTTTGACCCCTATTGCATTAAAATTGTACATGATGTAAATATCATTATTAAATCATGGTGAGGAGATCAAGTCCAGGTCCCCACAATTTAGCGTTTTATGTATCAGCAATTAAAATTGATACCTATGGTTCTCATGCTAGCCAGGCACATTATAAATTGTGACATCATGTAAATATGCAATTTAGTAAAATACCCACCACTAGCTATGCAATGCAACAAAGAGATAGGGGCATGATTTCACAAGGAATAGGGAGGGAAATTATACAAACCATTTATCCAATAGTGTTAAGCCAAATGTCAATGAGAGAACCCATAAACTCTCAACTACCCATTTTTTCTTATGCACCCAATCATTTAATTCTTCCAGAAGTTGGTTGAGGTAGTTAATGCATTGGGAATGGAGAGGTATGGCCATCAATTTCGTATTGGGGCAAGCCATCAATTTTGGAAAAAACGTGTTTTTTCTTATGAGGCAAGAAAACACCCAAAAATGGGTTCCCAAACCATCCCTCACCCATGTGTTTCTCTTCCTCTCACAGTTAGAGCTAGCTGGGCATTTTTCCCTCATGATTTTCTGCAATTTCCTCATTTTCTACAAGGCTGGGAACCCCTTTTTGTATTGCTCAGTGGATGGGAAGAGATATTCACGATTTCGGGGTTCGTAGGGGTTGTTTTTGCTCCTGTAATTCCCAAGAATGTTTTCTGAAATCGAATTTCTATCCCATGGTTGATTTCCCCATCTTCATTTTTGTTTTGGTTCCCAGGACGTTTTTTATTCATACCTAACATTTATAATTTGTTGTTATGTGCATCCTTGTTTTGGTCTGTAATAATTAGGAGTGGAAGAGGCCTATAATTGGTGTGATAAACCTAGATAGTAACCTCACATAAAGATCAAGAGGGGCTGGCTAATCTTCTATGCACACCCGAGAGAACACTGGAAGGGAAGGTATAGCCTGAGGGACTGTGCAACAGTGAAGGGGATACTTCCTTGTGTTGGGTGTGTAGGTATTGTGAGGCCAAGGTAGATAGATCTTGTGCAGGTGTCCATAGCTCTTTGGTTGATCTCACTAGCTTAGCAATTCATCATTTCCACTGCCTTAACAGCCTGATAAACCCAGCTGTAGATTGGCTTGGTTGAACTTTGATGTGTATTTGGCTATGTGCGAGCCTGTTGTTCCCATTTTCCTTGTGGAAATCATGCCCATCTCAGGGGTGGCAGTTGTGCTGAGAGATTGATGAGAACAACTGGCGTATGGTTGGGTGGAACGTTACAACGACATAGATAGTTGTGGGACAACTACATTTCAAGATAAGTGCTCTCTTGTATTTAAATCTGCAATGCATTTGTTTTATGCATTATTATGAACATATTGAATGCTTTTGTTAGAACTCAGAATCGCACCCAAGGTTGTGGAAGGTGAACTTCGAGGTAACATCAGAACCACTTTAAGAAAGGGAGAAGGATTCTCCATTTCTAGAGAGGTATCTCTCACAGATATATAACAAGGCCAGATATATACATGAAATGAAATTCACATATTGTTGTGGATGAAACAGGGTAAGGGTACATTGGGCTACAAAGTCACAATTATCAAGAAACATAGAGCAGTTTGCATGGGAAATGTATGCAAAAGCAAGATAATACTTCGGTTACGATCAATATGTTTTTGGTCTGGTGATAAGGAAAAAATGATGACAGCCCATTAACACAGAGCATCAACTAGATGAATTCTGCATTAACTTTGCTAGAAACGGTTTGTGAATATCTAAAACGATAGCTAGAGCATAACCAAGTATGAATTTTGAAAACTATCACACACTTATATCATATATGAAAGAAAACATAATGGAAATATTAACAAGAAGGACATGTACATAAAGAAGAGAAACCACAGACTACAACTAAGAAATATACATGAATCTTTGCATTCAAAGGCTAGCATTCGACTCTGCAACTTTTATTAAAGACAGATCTCAAAATTACATAACGCAAAAGTCTCATGGGGTTCAACCCTTTCTTCCTATGTTGAGGGTATACTTATAGTGTCTTAGATCCCCGACACCAACCTCAAAACATGTCCAAAATTAGTTACAACCTAAGAAACAAACTTCCAAAAAACTCTAACGTGGCACATTTGACACAACTTACATAAAACAAAAAATATGGGGGTAACATGCATGCTATATTTAAAAGAGTAATGCATCCTCAGGATTCTAGTTCGCTTGATCATTCTACAGATGTCTCTTTGATCTTCATGTCTTCATTGGCGCAACTTGTATTTTCTTTTCCCGTAATTTTCAATTATCTTCCATTGATCAACAACTAGAAGATCCATATTGATCATCTCCTTTTCTAATACCTTGAGATCCACGTTTTTTTAATAAGAAAAATCTGGCAATTTGGTATACGTAGCATTGAAGTTGAACAACATTTCAAAGTCTCCAGCTCATTTGTCAATCACAGTTTTTACTGACAAGGATTGTTGTTGTATATCATCAAACTGTCTATGATCTAATATACAACTGATTAATTTTTCATTATACTCCTTCTGAGACCACATTCCTCCTTTCTCTTCCCAAAATAAAGGAATCCCTCTTTTGAACAAAGGGTTAAACAATTCAATGAATTCCTTAATTTGATGATGCATAACATCAATTTTTGCTTGATCTGTTTCTAAATGATGATATTTATTCACCACTTTTCTTTCCCACATGATAACTAAGATCCTATCCTGAATATTTGCTTTCCTGATTTCCTCTTCTGTCAAACTGTTCAAAAAACTGATTGCATTATTAGTTGTGTCAATGGATTTTTTGTTTAAGAATTGTTTTACCATCATGACATTCTGTCTAGTTGCTTGTGTAATAATATCCTTGTCTAGAATAAAATCCAAATAAGGCCTGAGCTTGGCTTCTTCTGCTATCAGTACATCCTAGATGAGATGCTTAGCTCCTTGTAAGGATGTCCGTCCTGTCACCTATTTTGCCAATTTATTATTCTTCTCTACCAGCTCCTTACATTTGTTTTCCAATGTCTTTCTTTCCTTTTCTCTTTTTTCAGCTATGTCTTCCAAATTTTTATTTTGGTTCTTCAAACCAATGATTTCTAAATCTTTAAGACTCACTTGAGACACAGCTTGGGACAGGGAATCTGCACCAGATTGTACAAAAGGTGAAATAACTTGCACTTGTTTCTCCTTATTTTTTTTCTTTAGTTCCTTTTCCAACTCTGCTTGTTTTGTTTCAAAATATTTTTTCCTTTTCATCCAAAAGTACTGCATCTTTCTCCCATTGTTTTTCTTTTTCTTCAAACTTCAGCAACCTTGCTTTATAAACAAATAATTCATTATTCAAAGATTCTTTTTCTTTTTCAAACTGTGTCTGCTCAGAAGTTTGTATAAGCTGAGTAGATTGAATCTTCAACTTCTTCTTTAGTAATTGAATTGCATTTTATTTCTCATTCAACAACTTCTGTGCAGTAGCTCCTTTACCATCTTGACTGTTAGCCACCAATAATTCTACTTGTAGTTTCTTAATCTACGTCTGGTGGGATTTGTTTTCCACCTTCTCCTTTCTGAGTAAATCTCAACTCTTATCTTACTTGATTGTAACTTTGACACCTGCAATGTTGCTTTCAACAAGTTAGTATAAATAATATTACCTGTTTCTCTGTGTAGATGTAGCATATCCATTGTAGGGATATTCTTTAAATTCATCCTGATTTTAGCCACTTTATTTCCTTTAGTCATATCCAAATTCAATGTGTTTTTATCCTGATCCCTAACAGTCACCAGGGATACATCTTGACTAGAAAATTTTCTCACTTCATCATACAACTTCAATTTTTCATCAAATTTTTTTTCACCCACATCTTTATATATGTCTAGAAATTCATTATTGGACTTGTACTTATCTGTAACTCCTTCAGGAATTTTATCAAAGGTATATTCCCGGATTTCAAAGGCTGGGCCTTTGATCTTCATCTGCTTCTTTTTTCCTTTAGGTTTTGTGACCTGTCCAAGTTGTGGTCCTTCCTTTTCAATCTTTTGTTTCTTGTGTGTCCTGGCAGTGTCTTCTTCCTCCGTATCCATGGAGTCTGAGAACTCTCTCTTATTTATTTTTTTTCAGAAAAAACTATCCAATGGAGTAATATGAGTGGCTGCTGCAACAATACTAGAAATATCATGCTGAGGAGAAGTGCTCCCTAGTGCAGATAAAAGTGAATCTTCTTCTATATTTTCACCATTATTAATATCCTTGGGGTAATCCATCGAGTTTGCTGCTTTAGACAGTTCTTCCACCTCAGAATGCTCAAATGGTTTATTTTTGTTTGCTTGTCTCCTATTTGAGATAACATGGTGAGGGTCGTAATTAACAACAACTTCAACTGAAAATCCCATTTTTCTGAGCATGCTTTCAATCATTGGGAGAGATGATTTTATCTTGATTCCAAAAGGGCCTATTGTCTATGGAAACTTAATTTCTGAAGGCTTCTTATAGCTCAGAAAATGCTCATCTTCAACTATCAAGCTTTGTCTAATTATTTCCAATGAAAACACTCTTACTGTAAAAAATGCTGGTATCATATAGGGTTGATGAACAAACCCATATACCCTAATCATTATGCCATGTTCAGATAGGAACCAATCTCCTATTCTCCTTTCAGGTGACAACTATAATATTTCTTTCATTTCTGGTAATACTCTGGTAATCTTTCTTGAAAGAAAACCTGGTATACTGGTGCCATGAGAAAATTCATAAATTTACAATAATCCCTACTCATTTCATCTGTTCTAACCATCTCTGGGAGTTGTAAATTGTCTTCATTGAATGTTAAGAACATATTCAATAGAAAATATTGAAATATGAAATATCTTGTCTTATGGAAGTTTATTAGCTGAGAACGGATGTTCTCAGCTAAAAACTCATCAAATTTAAGACATGATGATTGCATGGACTGACTCAATTGCTCATACTCTACTTGACCGGTACTAAGGGTGAACATTAGACTCAACAAGGGTTCTGTGATGTATTTATTCATATCCAACCCCAAAAATTGACTTGCCAAGGTTATCAGAGACTGGGTTTCTTCATTAAACACGTTGTAATCAATGGGAAAAGGGTGATTTAACAACTAACTATTAGGTTTTGAGTAGGATTTGAGGAAAGTTTATTTTTGTTCGACTGAGGATTTTTGAAAAAATTGGACTAGGTTTTCTTCTTTGTACTCTTTAGACATTTGGGAAAAATCAACGAGGATTAACAGAGTATTTCAGATGACAATGGAATTTACTGGACACAAAATTTTAGACCTAGATGCATCCATTATTACCCCCTTAGAAGGAGAGTAATTACTGGCACACCACTCAATGAACTATGGACAATTTGGGGTTTGTTCAACAGAAAAATAAAAGAAATACGAACTTTGAGGATTTTCAATTTGTTTTTGGCGGTTTCTACATTATCATTTAGCAAGATAGTGTCAAATATTTCAGAGTCCTTATCCTCAAGAAGTTATTCAACATTCTGATACTCAATATTTTGAACCTCTAAATATTCCATTTGAGCCATGAAATACTAGTTCAATCAGAGAAATGAACCTACCTGGTCAGCTGACAGATGGTTCAAAAGTTTGTCCATGGTGGCGCCTTCTGCACAATCTGAATTCTCATTTTTCAATGCTTCAGAAAAAACAAATCATTTGAATCCATGTGCTTGTCCTTATATTATTTTATTCTCCATATTGACCGTGCATCTTTTTCATTGAAATTTAATCTCACCGTAGATCTACCTATCCTTCTTCATCCAACAGACAATTGTGTCTACCAGTTAACCTGTTCTCATTGATTCAAGAATTTCTTAAACCTGTCAATTTAAGATCTTCACTTCTTGTAAATATAGAACTTAGAACAAGTTTTCTCATCCACATACTCTTTTAAAACTGAAAAATCTAGAATCCTTCAATTATTTTAGGAACTTAGCTTAGAAATAACCTTTGAAAAATCTGCAAAAAGTTATGAACACCCTCCATGGTCATATGATATGAAAATTGACAGACCTTGTTTCTCCTTACGTTGTTTTATACCTATCCAACTAATTAGCACAAAAATAGTGCGAACAAGTGGATCAACTAGGGATGTTATCCTCGCTGTGAGGTAGCAAAGAACCCCGTAGATCAGGTGCCGAATCCATTGGGCAGCTCCCCATATTTCATACTTCAATTTTATTTTATTTTTGTTGTTTCTATAAACAAAAAATAAATAAAAGGGAACATGGCTACCCCTCTATATCTGAGGGCCTTCTCTTCGGGCTTCAAATCCTTTGGCTCACCATTTGTACTGTTTGGAAATAAATAAATATATACAACTATGATACATAAGTTTACCTCTTCCCTTTAGGTCAAATAATGCTTGAGAAATCTTCCATTTACTGGACCTCCTTTCAGTTGAGATCCATCCTGATGCTACAGAATGAAAGCATTCTCTCCCCTGTATGATGCAATGATGTAAGGACCAACCCACATGTGATCAAATTTTCCATTCTTATCTTCCCTGGGGGCATCCCACTTTAGAACCGAATCTTCAACCAAGAATTTCTCCTCTTTGACCTTCGTATCAAAAGTATTCTTCATTTTTTCTTGTTGTATCTGTACTTTACCATAGGTTTTATATCTTAACTCATTCAATTCTATGATTTATTGATTCTTCTCTGCATATAATTTGGTTCATTTTTTTGTTCCTGCAACAACCTCATGACTGACACTCCCAAGGATGCAAGAAAAACTACTTCATCTCCATATACTAACTGGAATTGTGACATTCCAATTGCCTTTTTTGTGCTGATTTTGTCAGCCCACAAAGCATATTTCAGCTTTGTATGTCAGGATCTCTTTTTATCTTCCAACAACTTCTTAATAATCCTTACTAGGATTTTATTTGAAGATTCTGCTATCCCATTCCCCTGTGGATAATAGGTAGTAGAATGGTTGAGGTTGATTTGATACTTATGCCAAAAATTAGTAATCTTATTAGACATAAAAGATGATGCATTGTCTATCACAATCCTCATGGGACACACAAACCTAGCCAAAAAAATTTCTTCCAGAAAACCTGTAATCACTGCATCAGTAGCCCTCTTGGTAGGTATTGATTCAATCCACTTTGTAAATTAATATGTGGTAGTCAAATCCATCTATGTTATCCTGAAGAGTTTAGATTTATTTCCCCAAATAAGTCTAGTCTCCACTGCTGAAAATGTGCTTCTACATATATTGAATTTAGAGGAAGTGGAACAAGTTTCCTCTTACCATAAAAAATATGACATTGGTGGCACTTAGTGATCTCTTTATAAACATCATAAAATAATGAGGGCCAGTAGAAACCAACTCTCAAAATTTTGTTTGTTGTTACTTTCCAAGAATGGTGCCCCCCACTATCTCCCTTATGAAACTCCTCTATAGTCTGTTGGGCTTCATTCTCCAAAAGACAATTTAATAAAACACCACCAGGATCTTTCCAATATAGATATTCATTTAGAATACAAAAATTGGCATATTTTTGCTTCACTGACCTTTCCCTTGTTTTGCTTAACCCTACAGGAGCCTGTAAATTTTGCAACACATACACAATGTTAGAATACCATGGAGATATGGAGAAATTAGGCATTACCTACACCTCTGTGTCAAGCTGGTTCGAATGACTGGTCAATAAATTTAGTTGCAAGGATTCACAATTGGAATTTTTCATCATCCTTTCCAGTCCTTGACCCTTAATTAGTTTGGTGGGATTGATCTCAATGTCATACTCTAGTAACACAACAATCCATTTTGCTCATTTTCCCTCCAGATCAAGCTGTGTGAGGATTCCCTTCACCACACTGTGTTGCCATCGCAACATTTCTCCCCAAATTTTCTAAATTTTGGGCCCCTCCTCATGATTTTAGCAGGTTTCTAATCGTTGGATCCTCTGAGTTTTGGTCGTGTTTAATTTTAGATGATTTCCAAGTTTGGATTCTCGCCCAAGTTTGCGGTTTTCGATTTTGTTTGGAATTTATGATGAGTCACAGATTTTAAGTTGTTTTCGCTTGCTGATCAAACCTTTGTTCTATACTATGGGTAGTCGTGTAGAGGTATAACGGGTTTCTGTCCGCTGTTGAGTTTGAAGCATTGGCTGAACACTTTACGTTTTCTCCTGATCCAGTGTCAATTCATGTCAGGTCGGAAGCTTTGATCTTCTTTCCTTCCGTCGTTGCGGCTGTCGAATCATTTCAGCGTCCGAAGTGCAAAGTGTTCCGGTTTCCGATTCGAAGCCGTTCCCGCCCATGTCGAGTGTCTCTGGTCTTCTCTTTTCCGCCGTTGTGGCTGGGAAAATCCTTTGTCTTCCGATGTCCGAACCCGTCCGAATTCCGATTTAAGTTTTCCACTCATATCGAGTGTCTTTGGCCTTCTCTTTTCCGCCATTGTGGCTGCCAAAACAATATAGCGTTTGAAGTGCATACCCGTCCGACTTCCGATTTAAGTCTTTCCAGCCCGCGTTTTCACCTCTCGTTAGTTTTCCCACTCGGGTTTCGGTCAAATTTCATCCCAGATCGAAGGGTGCACCTGGCTGTTTTCTTGTGGATTAGTCGTTTTAGGTGGATAATCCTAATGATGCTAGTAATTGATTGCAGGTAGACTTCCATGGACGGTTGAGGTGACCACGGTGTGAAGGCATAGCTTGATCAAGTCAAATCCAGTAGGGTCGCAAGGGAGACAAAGAAAAGGGCAAAATCGAAAGCAACTCTGAAGGGTCCAGCCATTACTCAACTTCTCCTGAACACACGCAGAAAAGACAAAGAGAAGAACCTGAAATGTTGGAGGGACTGGAACGCCACATGTTTGGGGGGAGCCCAAGCGGCTTGCTGGGTAGCTTAAATATTGTATAGTTAGAGCTTAGAAAGGGGGGATTTTTCCCTGGAAAAACTTGTAAACGATTTGCTTGTAAGAGGAACTACTTCGTTTTGCAATCAGAGACTGCAATTTTTCTTGTTGGAGAAAGTGCGATACGGAATGCGTCAAATGTAATTAAATGAGTAATGTTGAAGGGGAACTATTTCGTTTTCAGCTGTGTCTCATTAACTGTGAGATTGTTCTAATTTCTTGAACCTATGTTTTTGTTGAATGTTCTTCAGTATATTTTATGATGTTTTCCGTTGTGAGTAATGTATGTTGTTCATAAGCAATCGGCTATCTGGTTGCCCAATTATCTATAACTGTTCATGTGTCTTGAAGTAAGTGTCAGCTACCTGTAACTTTTCATCATGCATGTACAAAATTGTATTACTCACCAATGAATGATAACCTCGCTCCCTAGGGATAGTTAGTTTGATTCTTGTTGTATATGATCTAGATGCTTGTGGGCCTTAAGACGAGAGGTAAGAACCTGCGCATCACATTGTGACTGCTCCCTGTATCTTCATCATCCTGCATTGTTAAATAGGAACTTGCATTTTCATACCTTAAATATAAAATACAAATACACGGTGGACCGGGCCGCAACCGGTAAAACCTTTGTTTTGTTACTTGACCTACGGTAGTTGGACCGCAAACCGGACGGATTCCCTATACCAAACAGTCAACGGGCTAGTTGGGAACGTTGATTGGGGATAATCCCTTACTGTTGCCGCCTGTGATTTTCCAGGCCTCAACAATTTAGCGCTAGAAGGAGGGCCGCAAGTGCATGGCTGGCCAAGGAAACTTGTTTTCCCGAGACTTTTCCATTGGTTACAATTCAGAAAGCAGTATTTTGCATAATTCGATTCCAAAAGAAAGAAGTAGAGAACAACTGTTTCCTGTGAATAACGAGGTTGTTAATGATTTAAGGAGACACACTAGAGCATACGTAAAGAAGATTAGAGGTTTTCCGATCATCCCTGAGTTGCCTAGGAGGAAATATAAGAGGAGAGATCGCCCTATATTAGAAGACTCAGTGCTGGTTGGAGATTGGGAAGAACTGGTGGAGACATCCTTACAAGAAGTTGAACTACCTTTAAACCAAGAAGGCCCAGATACCCCCCACAGTTCCCCTGATCACACTCCTGTTGGTTCACCACCTCAGTCCCAACCTCTACTCATGGCAGGCGTTAATGCTAATCTGCCTCCTCCTAATCCACCCAATCCACCCCCTGCATGGAGAGCCAGATCACCCTTGAACCTGACACCTCCATTAGATGACCTACCTCAAGCCTTTGACAAGATGTTGCCTAAATTCGATCCGAGCGAGAAGATATTAGTTGACGACCACCTACAGAGTTTTTACCTGGCAATAGAAGGATTAAGAGCTGGGGAGCATGAAGAAGTAGTCTGCAAACTATTCCCGCATACCCTCAAAGGGGCTGTTGCATCATGGTATTTTGGGTTGCTTGCTAACTCTATCCCTAATTAGGATACTTTCGAGAGAATTTTCAGAAGTAAGTATGCTGTTCAAAAGACTCATGCAGCCCTTATGAAAGGACTGTGCACTTTGAAGAAAGAAAGAAAGGAGAAGGTGAACAGCTTTACGCAGAGATTTGCAGCCTACCTTAAGAATTTTTCTGACGCTGACAAACCTTCAGACAAGGTGTTGATAGAGTATTATACCTTAGCTTTGGGCCCGGAATTGGCCATGTTTACCAAAGGTAGGCCCCAAGCCTACTTTGAACGAAACCTATGAAGAGGCAGAAACAGTAGAAGCTGAAAGAGAAAGTGTTGAAGATTATTCTAAGCAGTCAGGAGAAAGAAGTGGAGGAAGAAAGGCCTTATTGTTTACTAAGCCTAAGGAGGTGAAATCGCCAGATTATGAAAACATGTCCAAAATGATGCAGAAGCTTTCCAATAAGATCATAGACTTAGAGAAAGAGAAGGAAACACAGAAGTTCTACAGGACTTACTACAAGAAAAGAGAGGACAACAATCAGTCTCAAACTCCTCCACACAGTCCTGCATCTATGAATTTGACAGATATCAGTTTGGAAAATTTCTGCACTTTTCACCAACAACCTCACTCTGAAAAGAATTGACCGCAATGGATAAATTCGATGACATTGATCATGAATCAGATGTTGGATTCCAGATTAACAGAAGAAGGCGATGAAGAGCGAAAAGAGAATACCGCTTCCACTTCTACTAAAGAGCAGGAAGAAGAGACTATGGCTTTGTGGAATTCTGTTTCCTTATTCGATGCAGAAGAGGAAAAGACTCAGGAACGCAAAGACGTCGTGGAAGCCAACGTGGCCACAAGGATCCAAGGGATGGTTAAGGAAGATAGTCTGATACTCCCAAAGATTCAGAGGCTGCAGAGAAATGTTAAGAAGAGATTCCAAAATAAATCCTCAGCTGATATAATTCCAGAATTTACTATTACCAGCCAGGATCCTAAGCAGAACAGAATGATGCCCAAACCAAATGAAGAGAAGGTAAAAGCTGATAAATCTCACCTCATCGAACAACAGCTTGATTATGACATCATGGAAGATTTAAAGAAGATAAAAGCGAATGTTCCACTGTTTGAAATGTGCAAAGTGCCGCAGCAAAAAGAAAAACTACTGAAATCACTCGAAACACCGGATGAAACGCTACCTGTTGACAATCGTCCCGAAGAGGAAGAAGAAATCGGAGAAACCAGCGCAGGAGGTAAGTCTAAGAGTAAAAATCCTCCTTTCCTTCTCACATTTGAAATTTTTAATCATAACGTACGTAACTGCCTGGTAGACTCGGGGGCATCGGTCAATGTTATGCCGATATCGGTCTGTAAGAGGATAAACAGGTAGCCTAAGCCAACCACTTGGAGGGTTGTCCAATTGGACAGGACGGATGTAAAAGTAATGGGTGAAATGGAAGATGTCTTGATTCGCCTATCATCAAACGATAAAGTATGCCAAGTCATCAACATTGTGGTGGCCGATATACCAGACGCCTACGGTTTGGTTCTGAGCAGAGATTGGTCAGCTAAGTTAAATGGATATTTTTCCTCTGACTAGTCACATCTGTGGTTGCCATACAAAGGAAGCCCGAACCAGATTAAGATTCTGAGGGAGCCTCACATGAAATATAATGTTACTCGACTTGAAGAAAAGAATGAACCTGTGGATTCTGTCTTGGGAAAATATTTTATTGAGTTGGAACCTGGAAATTACCAAGCAGAAGAAGCCAACAACATATCAGACACACAACATGATCTCCTTCGATTCTCACAGGCTGACGAAATTGACTGTAAAATAGTAGATTTAGCAGTGGGAATAGATTTGCATCCAGTAGTTAGTGATTTTTGGACTTTGTTTTTTGATGGCTCAAAGACATTAGAGGGGTGAGGGGCCGGCTGTGTCCTGACTGATCCACAGAGGAATTAACACTTTCTTGCATGTAGATTAGAATTTGAATGTACTAATAATACAGCTGAGTACGAAGCGCTGGTGCAGGGCTTGAAGAAAGCAGTTGAATTAAAGGTAAGAAATTTAAAAGTTTTTGGGGATTCAGAAATAATTGTAAAGCAAGTCAGAAATCAAATACATTGTGTTTCTCCCCACTTGAAAGCTTATCAGAGTGAGGTATAGGATTTACTTAAATGTTTTGATGCATTCAATATTGTTTCCATTCCAAGACTAAAAAACGTAGCAGCTGACTTGTTAGCCACTTCAGCCACTAGGCTTGTACCCACTAATAATCGATGTACTGTTGAATTACTTTTCAGGCCTTCAGTACCTGATATGATCACAAACCTACGAGTGTTCGATGATGACCAGCAGATCATAGAATGTTTAACGAATGACGTAGTGTTCAAGGGAGCAATCATAGATGATGAAGAACATCAGGCCGAAATGAAATACGATAACTTTATCCCTAAAGGAGTCAGAACGCTAGAAAAAATGTTCGATTTAAATGAAAAGTTCAAGAGACCAGCCAACGTGAAAACGCACAGCTCATCCCTACAGTTTGAGCTGATAAATTTAGGGACTAAGGCGAGTCCTAAATTTGTGAATCTTGGCAAATGTTGTTCGCCAGCAGAAAGGGATAAGTTCGTTAGCTTTTTTAGACAATATAAAGATGTCTTTGCATGGACATACGAAGATTTAAAAACATACGATACCAGCATCATCAAGCACGTTGTTCCCATCAAAGCGGGAGTCAAGCCGTATCAGCAACCTTTGAGAAAAATGCACCCAAAGCTGGAACCACTGATTCAAAGTGAAGTGAAGAAGTTATTGGATGCTAGAATCATCTTTAAGGTCAAGCATTCTGAGTGGGTATCAAACCTGGTACCAGTTAGAAAAAAATCAGGGGAAATCAGGTTGTGCGTGGATTTCAGGAACTTGAACCGAGCTTCAGACAAAGATAACTATCCTATGCCACCCATGGAGCAATTGCTGCAAATGGTTTCAGGTTCTGAACTGTTTTTATTGCTAGACGGTTTCTCTGGCTATAATCAAGTATTAGTAGACAAAGAAGGCAGACTAAAGACAACGTTCAGGACCAAGTGGAGAACGTTTGCTTACAGAAGGATGCCTTTTGGGCTCATAAATGCTGGAGCAACTTTTCAGAGGGCCATGGATATCTCTTTTCATGGGTTAATCGGCCAAAGTACTGTAGTATACTTGGACGACATCACGATATTTTCGAAGAAAAGAGGAGAGCACGCTTTTCACTTGAGACAGATTTTTGAGCGCTGCCGAAAGTATGGCATCTCCCTCGATCCAAAGAAATGTGTGTTCGCTGTCACAGAAGGAAAATTGCTGGGTCATATAGTGTCAAAGAAAGGAATATCCATTGATCCAAAAAGAATTAAGGCTATGGAACAAATTCCCCTGCCCCATAATAAAAAGGGAATGCAATCTTTCATGGGGACTATAAACTTCGTGCGGAGATTTGTACCTGATTTCGCTCAGACTGTCAAGCCATTGCAGCAGATGGTGAAGCAAAATGCACAGTTCAAATGGACTGATGTTGAGAAAAATGCCTTCAGCAAAATCAAAACTGATGTCGCACACACACCTTCCTTGAAAAGCCCAGATTTTGATAAAGACTTTATTCTGTACACCTTTGCTTCTGATGACTCGCTCGCAGCAGTGCTTACACAAAAGGAAGATGGAGGGGATGAATTCCCAATATCTTTTATGAGCACTGGTCTACAAGGGGCTGAACTGAATTACCCAGCCATTGATAAGCAAGCCTGTGCAGTATTCAAAGCTGTGAAGCTATTCAGGCCTTATATTTTAAAAAATCGGACCAAAGTCATCGTCCCTGACCCAGCTGTAAGGTCCCTTCTTATACAAAAGGAGTTAGGGGAAAGAAGGGGAAACTAGGTGACAACTCTCCAAGAGTACGATCTTGAATTTAAGCCAGCCTCTATTGTGAAAGGACAAGGGTTGTGCAAATTGATGACTGAAAATAAGAAAAATGAAGAACACGATTGGGAAGATGAAGCCGAGTTACATTTAACAGATGTCTGTCCTTTGTTTACAGCCCCTGAGTCTTGGTATAGAGACCTTGTACATTAACTACAGTCAGGACTGTTGCTGGAACATTGGAACTCTAAGCAGAGAAGGGCGCTGTGTCTTAAATCAGCTTCCTATCAGATCGTTGAAGGAGTATTGTTCAGAAAAAATTATGATGGAGTTCTTTTGAGGTGCTTAGAGAAAGAAGATGCAAGGAAAGTAATATCTAAATTGCATGACGGGCCCGCTGGGGGACACTATTCAGGAGATACTACAGCCCACAAAGTCCTCATAGCTGGTTACTATTGGCCCACGCTCTTCAAATATGCACACGCACACGTCAGAAAGTGTGATATTTGCCAAAGATGCAGTGGGAGACAACCCAAAGCAGCAACACCCCTAAAACCTG
This sequence comes from Pseudotsuga menziesii, assembly GCA_001517045.1. Classification (NCBI taxonomy): domain Eukaryota; kingdom Viridiplantae; phylum Streptophyta; class Pinopsida; order Pinales; family Pinaceae; genus Pseudotsuga; species Pseudotsuga menziesii. The sequence continues at coordinate 185,331 of LPNX010180250.1, read as the reverse complement.
TGATGATCACGGAGCCATTTGAGAAATGGGGGTTGGATATCATTGGAGAAATAAAACCGAATTCCTCACTGCAACACAAGTACATTCTGACAGCAACCGACTATTTCACTCGCCGGGTTGAAGCAGTACCGCTGCGTAAAATAAATCAGGACAAAGTCATCAGCTTCCTGCAGAACCACATCATGACCAGGTTTGGATTTCCAGTTTCGTTAGTTTTTGATAATGCCACGTACTTTTATTCAATCAAATTGACTGCTTTTGCTCATGGTAACGGGATAAAATTGCATTACTTTGCCAATTACTATCCACAAGGAAATGGCCTGGCTGAATCCACGAATAAAAATCTGATTAGAATCCTAAAGAATACTATAATAGAAAACCAGAGAAGTTGGCACTCAGCCTTACCAAACGCCCTTTGGGCTGACAGAGTCACCCCTAAGTCTGCAATAGGAGTGTCACCCTATACTCTTGTGTACGGTAAAGAAGCCATCCTCCCCCCCAATATCATGCTACCATCTTCCATTCTAGCTCAAGAGTCTAGTGGGTCGGAGAATGAGGTTTTACAGATGAGAATATGCAATCTTCTGAAAGCAGAAGAAGCTAGAACCACGGCCAGAGAACGCTTTAAGCATCAGTAGGAGGTGATAAAGAGGTGGTTTGACAAACATAAGGCTGGGACAAAATATTTTGAAGTGGGAGACCTAGTCCTCAAATGGGATCACCCCCATGATGAGAAAGGCAAGCATACTAAATTCCAACAGTTGTGGGTGGTCCCTTTCTAGGTCACAGCCAAGCTTGTTCCTTCTACCTATAAGCTGCAGGATTTACAGGGTTGGGAAGAGAACTTGCCGATAAATGGTTTGGTTCTCAAGCCTTACTTTTCTTGAGTGTCTCTGAGTTTGCTGCCTTGTATATAAATAAACTGTTTGATTGTCTTTTGAGTCATGTTTTCAGTTTTTTTTAGTTTGAGCTTCTTGATTTAAATAAGGGGAAAATATCTGTGGTTGTTTGGGGAACGTCAATTTTTTTTGGGAGTGATAAACATGTTTGAGCTCCAGACTGTATGCTGCTGTTTGAACTTCTTCCAGTTTAGCAATTTTTCTCGAATATCTTTGTGTGCATTGAAGTCCTGCTTAACCCCTATAAAATAAACCAGATTCAAAGAGTCAGGGATACTATGTTGGGGCTCCATCCACCTCACATTTAAAAAGTGTTCTAAGGGGCAACAGTTGAGGACCTATGGAAAGGAGCAAGGTGAACGGAATATTAAATATAAATGATCTCATGCCAGGAAATGAATGCCAAAGGCAAAGAAGAGTCAAAACTCCTACACATTAAAGCAAATATTGAATCATAAGTACTAATTTTCCGAAAGATCCTCTCCGTCCGTGAGCTGAAATAGAAAATACACCGCTCACACAATAGGGCACTATGGGATAGAGGATCCTAAATTGAAATTCAGTAAGAAAGGCATACAGGGGGACTCATATGAAAAAGGACAAAAGTCCAAAGGCACAAAAGTGCTAAAATGACATGGGAATGTGGAACAAACGAATATCTCTATTCACCACCTGCTACGATCTTGCGGTGCCCAAGCTGTCAGTTGCCTTAAGACAAATTAATAATGAAACTCATCTCTCAGCCTCAGCAGAGTTACCTAGACTTGAAAAGCTTGGTTTTCACTTTCCCAAATGGGCTGTCATCAATGATTAAAGGTACACACTTCTGTCATTTGAGGAATCCATATGGCTGGAAGAATTCAATATATGCAATTGTTATTAAACAATCTGTCACTTAAAGGATAATTGCCCAGAGATCTAGGTTCACCAGGTAATCGCCAGTTGTTGCCGTCGCAACATTTCTCCCCAAATTTTCTAAATTTTGGGCCCCTCCTCATGATTTTAGCAGGTTTCTAATCGTTGGATCCTCTGAGTCTTGGTCGTGTTTAATTTTAGATGATTGCCAAGTTTGGATTCTCGCCCAAGTTTGCGGTTTTCGATTGTGTTTGGAATTTATGATGAGTCACATATTTTAAGTTGTTTTCGCTTGCTGATCAAACCTTTGTTCTGTACTATGGGTAGTCGTGCGGAGGTATAACGGGTTTCTGTCCACTGTTGAGTTTGAAGCATTGGCTGAACACTTTACGTTTTCTCCTGATCCGGCGTCAATTCATGTCAGGTCGGAAGCTTTGATCTTCTTTCCTTCTGTCGTTGAGGCTGCCGAATCATTTCAGCGTCCGAAGTGCAAAGTTTTCCGGTTTCCGATTCGAAGCCATTCCCGCCCATTTCGAGTGTCTCTGGCCTTCTCTTTTCCGCCGTTACGGCTGGGAAAGTCCTTTGTCTTCGGATGTCCAAACTCGTCCGACTTTCGATTTAAGTTTTTCGCTCATATCGAGTGTCTTTGGCCTTCTCTTTTCCACCGTTGCGGCTGCCAAAACAGTTTAGCATTCGAAGTGCATACCCGTCCAACTTCCGATTTAAGTCTTTCCAGCTCACGTTTTCACCTCTCGTTAGTTTTCCTGCTCGGGTTTCGGTCAAAGTTTGTCCTAGATCGAAGGGTGCACCTGGCTGTTTTCTTGTGGATTAGTTGTTTCAGGTGGATAATTCTAATGATGCTAGTAATTAATTGCAGGTAGACTTCCATGGACGGTTGAGGCGACCACGGTGTGAAGGCGTAGCTTGATCAAGTCAAATCCGATAGGGTCGCAAGGGAGACAAAGAAAAGGGCAAAATCAAAAGCAACTCTGAAGGGTCCAGCCATTACTCAACTTCTCCTGAACACACGCAGAAAAGACAAAGAGAAGAACCTGAAAAGTTGGAGGGACTGGAACGCCATGCGTTTGGGGGGAGCCCAAGCGGCTTGCTGGGTAGCTTAAATATTGTATAGTTAGAGCTTAGAAAGGGGGGATTTTTCCCTGGAAAAACTTGTAAACGATTTGCTTGTAAGAGGAACTACTTCGTTTTGCAATTAGAGACTGCAATTTTGCCTGTTGGAGAAAGTGCGATACGGAATGCATCAAATGTAATTAAATGAGTAATGTTGAAGGGGAACTATTTTGTTTTCAGCTATGTCTCATTAACTGTGAGATTGTTCTAATTTCTTGAACCTATGTTTTTGTTGAATGTTCTTCAGTATATTTTATGATGTTTTCCGCTGTGAGTAATGTATGTTGTTCATAAGCAATCGGCTATCTGGTTGCCCAATTATCTATAATTGTTCATGTGTCTTGAAGTAAGTGTCAGCTACCTGTAACTTTTCATCATGCATGTACAAAATTGTATTACTCACCAATGAATGATAACCTCGCTCCCTAGGGATAGTTAGTTTGCTTCTTGTTGTATATGATCTAGACGCTCGTGGGCCTTAAGACGAGAGGTAAGAACCTGCGCATCACATTGTGATTTCTCCCTGCATCTTCATCATCCTGCATTGTTAAATAGGCACTTGCATTTTCATACCTTAAATAAAAAATACAAATACACGATGGACCAGGCCGCAACCGGTAACTTCAAAAATATCTTAATCTGCATATCATCTTCAAATAACTGCCAGTATTTGGAATTATCTGGTATGTAGGGTCTGTTTACAATGTCAAACTTATACTTCCTTTGTACAGCGGTGGGAGTTTTGAATTTACCAGTAGCAACAATTAAAGAGTCAGCCACTGTGTTTTCATATCTGTGAACTACTCTGATTGTATTCTTGGTAAAATAATTACCAAACAATCCCACACTTCATTTCAATAAGCCCTCATTCTGGGATGTCTGGTTTGATAGCTGTCATTTACCTTATTTATTACTATTTATGAGTCTCCCATGACTTATACCCTTTTGGTTCCCATATCTTTCAAAGCATGCAACCCTAATAATAAAGCTTCATACTCCACCACATTGTTAGTACATTCAAAATTTAGCTTATAAGACAGACCTTTAAAATCTCCGATGGAAGAAATAATATACACACTTGCACCAGCACCAACCTTAGCCATTGATCCAGCAAAATACATGGTCTAGAGACCTTCTTCTTTCTGTTTCTTCTCTAAAGCTTCTTGTTTCTTTGTAGACTCTTCTTCCTTCTTAACTTCAATAGGTGCAGGAGTTTCAAGATCACAGGTAGAAACACCATTAAAGAAAATGGAAGATCCCTAGTCAGTATCAACAACATATATAGCATGATTATTTGGTTTGTCTTGGCTGCTAAATACATATGGGGATCTTTTCTCACTGCATAACCTTTTATTCCCTCTATCCATAGGAATGGTAGCATAGGACATGTCCATTTCCAGGCTTCCTTTTGATTTAGAGGTCCAAACCTTGACAGTTACACACCAAATTTAGGAGGAATGTATGCTACGGCAACATCCATTACCACAATTTTAGAGGGAATTTCTGTCAAATTTACTACCATATATTTAATCAGTCCAAGACATTTTACCTTCCTGGAATCAAAAGAGTACAAATCTTTATATGGTCTAGTAACTTCTAATCCCAAACTTTCTACCACTCCCTTTGGCATCAGATTATAGGAGGCACCGGAATATAACATGGCATTGTGCACAACCATATCATGTACATTTAGACTGAGGTAAATAGGGGGAACTTCATCCTCATCTCCATTTTCAAATTTAGACCCAAATACAATAGTAGGGGCATAATCATTCACTTCTAAGATATCAGGTTGAAATTCTCCATGATTCCTAACCATACCTGTTATCTTGTATTTGTATTCTCTGTTTCTTAGAAACTCATTAAAAGGGATGGAGATTTTTACCTTTGAGAGATATGTTTGTAGGTTGAAAGTTGAAACAATTTTTTCCACATCTATCAGTGTTGGTTGTTTAACTTCTTTTGTCTTTTCTACTTTATTTGCAGGCTCTTTATATACAATTTGTTCTTTTTGTTTTTCTTTTTTCTTATCGATGTTCTATTGACTTCTAGAAGGATGATTTGGATTGAGCATTCCTTTATTGAAAGTAACATCTCTATTCCTCAATTGAATATTTCTTTAGACATCATCCATAGCATGTAGGTACCCCCTTTGGTATTGTTCTGATTCTACCTCAAAATCCTTATTATCATCCTCCTGAGCATACATGTTATGTTCTGTTTCTGTGAGGTATATGTCAGAATCCAAATCACCGAAATGATGGATTTTATCTTCAATAGGTTCAGCCTCACCTTCACCATCAACATAGTTTTCAGGGAAAGGTGGTTGTATTCGCTGGTCATTTGGATTTCTAGGATTCCTTATATCCCTCTGTCTGATTTGTGGGGGTTGAGGAGGATTGGGTATTCTGAAATTCAGATTCCTTATTTGAGGCTCATTTTGTTCCCTGTTCAGTGGCCTGTTATCTACAGTCAGTTTATCCATCATTTTCTCCATTTCCTTCAATATCATCTCAAATTTATATCACTAGAAGAGGCAACAACAGAAGTAGAAGGTACAATTTCTTCCATGATTTTCCTTTTATCAGTTTCTATTTTATTCTTCATCTTTCCACATGCCATCATGTTTCCTTATACTTCTAATGCATCTTCTAACATGTTAGAAAGACTGGTTGATTTCCTCTCTCTCAATAATAAAGCAAAATCACTTTTGAAAGCATCAACATAGTGGAGTTTTTCAACGCCTACTAGAGGTTTGATATCTGAGCAGGGGTGGAGTTATATACTCTCAGGAAACGACTTGAAAATTCATGGACAGATTCAAAACCCCCTTTCTTGAGATTGTTATATTGAGACAGTACTTGTAATGGACTCTTCTTATCATCCCACCTTCTAGGAATGCAGTTTGGAATGCTTGGATGTAAGAATGGATCTAGCAGGGAAATCTCTAAACCATTTCTTGGCTTCCCTAGACAGCATTTGTGGAAACAGTATCATCTTAACATCCTCATAATCAACCTCTTCCAGATGAATGAAGTCATCAAACTTGTCCACATGTTGTATGGCTATGAAATTACCCTCCCCATCATACAAGGTAATTATTTGGGCATAATTCAGAGAGAGGTCATGTAATGCAACAGGAAAAGCCAAAGGGGCAAATCTGGCCACCATTGGTCTAGGTGGATTTTGAACTAAAGGACGTGCTTGGAAGCCTGGAGAGTTTTGAACAACTGGTGGGATATGAGGATGGAAGTTATGAAAAGTAGGGTTTCTTGCACTAGTTTTCCCATGGTTTTGAAGGTTCTTCCTAAGAGATTCAAGCAGACATGACTCTAACCTACTAGGATATAATTCTTTGTTCTTCAAGTCAGATTCTTATTTAGACTTTAATAGTGACCTTTCAAAATTGGTTTCCCACACAGAATCTTGAATGCTATGAAATTATTGAGTAGATGAATTTCGAAACTGAGGAATATCTAGTTGGTCTTTTCCTTTATTTCTAATCAATTTATTGGGGTTATCCACACTTTTTAAGATTTCAGTGTCAGGATTACCTTGTGTATGTGGCTTCTTGGAAGCTAAGATTCCTTCTACAATTCGCTCAGAACCAATGTGGAGTCTCCAGGCAAAATATACAACCTTATCCAACTGTAGGAGTCTCTGTTTGCCCACATAAACCCTTTCTTCTTAGAATCTTTGTCGTTTCTCCCAGGGATCATTTGCACTTTTGCATCCCCGGCAACAGCGCTAGTTTGTTAGCACTTAGAATCACACCCAAGGTTGTGGAAGGTAAACTCTAAGGTAACAACGGAACCACTTTAAGAAAGGGATTTGGCTTCTCCGTCTCTAGAGAGGGATCTCTCAAAGATATATAACAAGGCCAGATATAGACATGAAATGAAATTCATATATTATTGTGGTTGAAACAGGGTAAGGGTACACTAGGCTATGGAGTCACAATTATCAAGAAACACAAAGCAGTTTGCATGGGAAATTTCGGCAAAAGCAAGATAACACTTCAGTTACGGTCAATATGTTTTTGCTCTGGTGATAACGAAGAAATGATGACAACCCATTAACACAGAGAACCAACTAGATGAATTCTGTATTAACTTTGGTAGAAAAGATTTGTGAATATCAGAAACAATAGCCAGAGCATAACCAAGTATGAATTCTAAAAACTATCACACACTTATCTCGGATATGAAATAAAACATAATGGAAAGATTAACAAGAAGGACATGCACATAAAAAAGAGAAATCACAGACTGCAACTGAGAAATATACATGAATATTTGCATTCAAAGGCCAACATTTGGCTCTGCAACTTTTATTAAAGGCAGGTCCCAAAATTACATAACACAAAAGTCTCATGGGTTTCAACCCTTTCTTCCTCTGTTGAAGGTATACTTATAGTGTCTTAGACCCTCGAGACCAAGCTCGAAAACTGGTCGAAATTAGTTACAACTTGAAAAACAAACTTCCAACAAACTCTAACATGGCACATTTTCCACGATTTACATAAAACATAAAATATAGGGGTAACACACATGCTGGATTTAAAATAGTAATGCATCCTCAGGATTCTGGCTCGCTTGATCATTCTATAGCTATCTCTTTGATCCTCATGTATTCATTGCCGCAAATTGTATTTACTTTTCCCGTAATTTTCAATTATCTTCCATTGATCAGCAACTGGAAGATCCATATTGACCATCTCCTTTTCCAATCATCCTAAGCTCCACATTTTTTGAATAAGAAAAATCTAGAAATTTGGTAATTTGTCAATCACAGTTTTCAACATTTCAAAGTCTCCAGCTAATTTGTCAATAATATTTTTTCCCGACTAGGATTGTTGTTGCATATCATCAAACTGTTTGTGATCTAATCTACAACTTATTAATCTGTCATTATACTCCTTCTGAGACCACATTCCTCCTTTCTCTTCCATAAATAAAGGAAGTCCTCTTTTGAACAAAGGGTTAAACAATTCAATGAATTCCTTAATTTGATGATGCATAACGTCAACTTTTGCTTGAACTATTTCTAAACGATGATATTTATTCACCACGTTTCTTTCCCAGATGATAACTAATATCCTATATTGAATATTTGCTTTCCTGATTTCCTCTTCTGTCAAAATGTTCAAAAACCTGATTTCATTATTAGCTGTGTCAATGGGTTTTTTGTTTAAGAGCTTCTTTACCATCATGACATTCTGTCTAGCTAATTATGTAATCATATCCTTGTCTAGAATAAAATCCAAATAAGGCCTGAGCTTGGCTTCTTGTGCTATCAGTACATCCTAGATGAGATGCTTAGCTCCCTGTAAGGTTGTCTATCTTGTCACTTGTTTTTCTAATTTATTATTGTTTTCTACCAGCTCCTTACATTTGTTTTCCAACGTATTTCTTTCCTTTTCTCTTTTTTTTTTCAGCTATGTCTTCCAAATTTTTATTTTGGTTCTTCAAACCAGTGATTTCTAAATCTTTAAGACTCACCCGAGACATAGCTTGGGACAAAGAATCTGCACCAGATTGTACAGAAGGTGAAATAACTTGCACTTGCTGCTCATTATTCTTTTCATTTAGTTTCTTTTCTAACTCTTCTTGTTTTGTTTCAAAAGCCTTTTCCTTTTCAACCCAAAGTCCTGTATGTTTCTCCCATTGTTTTTCTTTTTCTTCAAACTTCAGCAACCTTGCTTTACAATCAATCAATTCAATATTCAAAGCTTCTTTTTCTTTTTCAAACTCTGTCAGCTTGGAATTTTGTATAAGCTGAGTATATGGAATCTTCAGCTTCTTATTTAGTAATTGAATTCATTTTATTTATCATTTAACAAATTCTATGCAACAACTCCTTTATCAGCTTGACTATCAACCACCAATAATTATACTTGTAGCTTCTTAAACTGCGTCGTGTGGGATTTGTTTTCCACCTTCTCCTTTCTGAGTAAATATTCAACTCATTTCTTATTTGATTGTAACTTTGAAACCTGCAATGTTGCTTTCAACAAGTCAGTATAAATAATACCACATGTTTCTCTGTGTAGACGTATCATATCATTTGTAGGGATATTCTTTAAACTCATCCTCATTTCAGCCACTTTATTTCCTGTAGTCACAACCAAATTCAATGTGTTTTTATCCTAATCCCTAACAGTCACCAGGGATACATCTTGGCTAGAGAATTTTCTCACTTCATCATACAACTTCAATTTTTCGTCAAAATTTTTCCACCCATATCTTTATATCTATCTAGCAATTCAGTCTTGGACTTGTACTTATCTGTAGATCCTTCAGGAATTTTATCAAAGGTATAATCCTTCATTTCAAAGGATGGGCATTTGATCTTCATCTGCTTCTTTTTTCCTTTATCTTTTTTGACCTATGCAAGTTGTGGTCCTCCCTTTTCAATCTTTTGTTTCTTGGGTGTCCTGGCAGTGTCTTCTTCCTCAGTATCCATGGCATCTGAGAACTCTCTCTTATTTATATTTTCAGAAAAAATAGCTAATGGAGTAATATGAGTGGCTGCTGCAACAATACTAGAAAGATCATGCTGAGGAGAAGTGCTCCCTGGTGCAGATGAAAGTGAATATTATTTCATATTTTCACCATTATTAATATCCTTGGGGTAATCCATCTGATTTTCTGCTTTAGACAGTCCCGCCACCTCAGAATGATCAAATGGTTTATTTCTATTTGCTTGTATCCTATTTGAGATAACATGGTGAGGGTTGTAATTAAAAACGACTTCAACTGAAAATCCCATTTCTCTAATCATGATTTCAATCATAGGGAGAGATGATTTTCTCTTGATGCCAAAAGGGCCTACTGTCCATGGAAGCTTAATTTCTGAATGCTTCTTATAGCTCAGGAAATGCTCATCTTCAACTATCAACCTTTGTCTAATTATTTCCAATGCAAACACTCTTACTGTCAAAAATGCTGGTAGGACAGGGTTGATAAACAAACCCATATACCCTAATCATCGTGCCATGTTCAGATAGGAACCAATCTCCTATTCTCCTTTCAGGTGACAACTGTAATATTTCTTTCATTTCTGGTAATACTCTGGGTAATCTTTTTGAAATAAAACATGGTATACTGGAGCCATGAGAAAATTCAAAAATTTACAATAATCCTTAATCATTTCATTTGTTATAACCATGTTTGGGAGTTGTAAATTGTCTTCATTGAATGTTAAGAACATATTCAATAGAAAATATTGAAATCTGAAATATCTTGTCCTGTGGAATTTTATTAACTGAGAACAGATGTTCTCAGCTAAAAAGTCATCAAATTTAAGACATGATGATTGCATGGACTGACTCAATTGCTCAGACTCTACGTGACCAGTACTAAGGGTGAACATTAGAATCAACAAGTGTTCTGTGATGTATTTATTCATATCCAACCCAAAATCTGGCTTGCCAAGGTTATCAGAGTCTGGTTTTCTTCATTAAACAGGTTGTAATCAATGGGAAAAGGGTGATTTAACAACTAACTATCAGGTTTTGAGCAAACTTTGAGGAAAGTTTCTTTTGTTTGACTAAGGATTCTCAGAAAAATTGGAATAGGTTTTTTTCTTTGTACTCTTTAGACATTTGGGAAAAATCAACAGGGATTAACAGAGTATTTCGGATGACAAGGGAATTTACTGGACACAAAATTTTAGACCTAGATGCATCCATTAGTACCCCCTAATAAGGAGAGTAATTACTGGCACGCCACTCAACGAACTCTAGAAAATTTGGGTTTTGTTCACCAGAAAAATAAAATAAATACGAACTGAATACTCCATGAGTGTCAATTCCCTAATCTTTGAGGATTTTCAATTTGTTTTTGGCGGTTTCTACATTATCATTTGGCAAGATAGTGTTGAATATTTCAGAATATTTATCTTCAATAAATTCTTCAACATTCTGATACTCAAGATTTTGAACCTCTAAATATTCCATTTTAGCCATGAAATACTAGTTCAATCACAGAAATGAACCTACATGGTCAGCTGACAGATGGTTCAAAAGTTTGTCCACGGTGGCACCTTCCGCATAGTCTGAATTCTTGTTTTCCAATTCTTCAGAAAAAAACAAATCATTTGAATCCACGTGCTTGTCCTTATATTATTTTATTCTCCATATTTACTGTGCATCTTTTTCATTGAAGTTTAATCTCACTGTAGATCTACCTATCCTTCTTCATATAACAAAAAATTGTGTCTTCCAGTTAACCTGTTCCCGCTGATTCAATAATTTCTTAAACCTGTTCATTTAAGCTCTTCACTTCCTATCAATATACAACTTAGAACAAGTTTTCTCATCCACATACTCTTTTAAAACTGAAAAATATATAATCCTTCAATTATTTTAGGAACTTTGCTTAGAAATAACCTTCGAAAAATATGCAAAAACGTAAGAACACCCTCCATGGTCATATGATATGAAAATTGATAGACCTTATTTCTCCTTACGTTGTTTTATACCTCTCCAACTACTTAGCACAAAAACAATTCTAACAGCTTGAATGAGATTTGCTTCTGTTGTATATTATTGCATTATACATTTGCATATGTCTTTTTATATTCAATGCAACTTTGATTATGTTCATGGGGCTAGATCCACAATTATGATGTTATTGTAGCAGTGGAGTCATGTCCTCTCCATCGGTGAGATGATGGGAGGGGATGTGACATATACCCACAGGATTTGGTCAATCGCCTTGGAAAATGACCATGGGACCAGAAATCCCCACCCAACTATGGATAGCTAGTTCTGGCAGTTATGCATGGAAAGATATCTCGAGTGAGATTGCATCTGCATCACAGGTGTTGCCGACTGCCATTTTGTATGTCAGGCCAATATCTTGGGCTTTGTTGCGCTAAGAAGAAGGGATTGAACTTAAGTCTAGGTTCAAAGAGGAAGGACAATCCAACAAATGGTTCTTTTGCCAGGACCAAATTATTTCGATGAGGGATATGTTGCGGGAATGAATGAAACCTGGAATCCAATATTGGGTGGATTTCAAAGCGTTAGAATTTGCATGAGAAGAAAGAAAAGGATATCAGTAGAAACCAATAGTGTGTTTGGGCCGGTACCTCTATACATATACCCACGAGATTTTCTTTTTCGAGAAAGCAAAGGATTTTTTGTGTGGTTAGGAAAATACAAGAAACTAGTTGCCAGATTTTGTGGGCCATTTGAGGTCCTATGCAGTGTTGGATTAGTAGGTTACAAGCTATCACTACCTCCCACAATCAAAATACACATTGTATTTCATGTTTCATTTCTAAAAAATATGTTTATGATACTAATCATGTGCTTGATTGGTTTGTTCTTCAGGTAGAACTCAAAAGGGAAATACAGGTTCAACCACTTTGCATATTGGATCATAGAAACAAGATACTGAGGAGCAGAGTCATTGGAAAACTAAAATTCCAATGGATCCATTACAAACCTGAGGAGGCTCCTTGGTATATGTAATATATAATGCGGGAAGAGTATCAACATATATTCTGAAATGTATATATAAACAATGTAAATATTCCTTCAATAATTTTTGTATATGTATATTTTTGATATGATGGTAAACATCAAAGACAGTGTAAACTATAAGTGGATGGCAATTGTAATACCCCTAGCCTAGATACTCTAACTAAAACTGCATTGTAAACATTTTTTCTATGAATCATGTACATAACATGTTATTATTTTAATATAAAATTCCAGATAACTACATGATGAGGCAAAACGTTAAAGAGGAGATCTAGATATTAACCACGGTGGTGAGGTGGTAAGGTTTACCCATGTACCTTGTTTCCTTGATTAGTGGTTTTCTAAACCTTATGTTAAAAATCCAAAAACATGTGTTCTTAATCTAAACTCAAAAGGGGGAGTGTTTAATAATTAAATATTATTAGTTAAATCTTTCGGAGAACTTAATTAATTCTTGATTAAGTTTGATAATCAAATTTTGAGAAGGATAACATGGTTCCTTTGGGACAACCACGTGGGAACCCAAAGAGGACACCCACCTCACTTTAGCAATGGAGGAAAAATGAGTTGGGATAGTTGATGCTTTCAGCAAAATCGGAGAAGCTTGAACTTTAAAACTTTTATCAATCAATTTCATCACATATGTATTTCATAAATCAGCCACATATGAATATCATGAATATATTAGCCACATAAATATATCATCCACATATAAATCTCATAAATATATTAGTCACATAAATCAACTCCATAAATCATCCATATAAATCAATCAATCATGAGAGACAAGATATACCCTAGGAAAACCCTCCACACATGGAGAATGAAAATCCCAGCAATGATTTCAGTATGATAGAGAGATTAGCAAAGAATGTTTTATAACGCATAAGAATATTGTCCGATTAGAGACATCACCACAACAGTAGAGAAGATAGATCCAATGTAACCGTGCAAAAACAATTGTATGCAACTGTATTGAACTTTCCATATGCCTAGCATATTAATAACAAGCCAAAAACCCTAACATACATAAGGTAGCACATAGGGGGCTCAATAAACACACTAAGAGGACCACATAGTGCACTCCCATGGAGTAGCTAACTAGAACTCCCTCCATTCAAACATTAGCACCCTTCCTTTCCTCAATTAGCTTTAACTGAATGTTCATTGTCTTAAAATGAAAGTGAAATGAATTGAACTGAATGTTCATGGTCTTGAATAGAAAGTGAACTAAATTGAACTGAATGTTAACTGACTTGAACTAAATGTTCACTTACTTAAACTGAATTTTAACTTACTTAAAATGAATGTTAACTTTACTTGAAATGAATGTTAACTGACTTGAATTGGATGTTAAATTACTTGAACTGAATGATAACTAAATTGAACTGAATGTGAACTGAACTCAATATTTAACTGACTGCTGATCACCTAGTTAATGGACTAGTTTAAGTGTCATCAATTATTCACTCTTAGTTCCATCCATGCACAATTTCTATTATTAACTTTTGCATGGATCTCTTTAGTTAACTAATGCATGATGATTGGTGAACATTCAGCTCTTCTTTACTTAACTGAATACATTCATTACTAGTTCAACTGATGCTTTGACTGAGGCACTGATTGAGGCTTTCATAATTTATTGAATATTTATAACTTGATATCACTCATGCATTTGCATGGGAAATTCAAATTCTCTTTCTCTATGTTTTATCTGATTATCATTAAATAATTAATGCATGGTCCATATGTGTATTATTTATCCATCTTATCATATCATACTAAGAAGAATTATTCCATACACACTGATGATCATATATATTACCTCGGTCCATATAGTCATATGCTAAAGGAATTCACTCTAGGGGTAGCTAAGCCCTAAAATAAACTTATAACACTAAGTGACCATGACTAGCAATATGTCACATAGTATAACCACCTCAACAACATTCACAACACAACATCACCACCTCAATCATATGAGGATACATAGGAATTGATATGACTCAGAAGTCCAACTTGATATTACTCACAAGTCTGGAGAATGACTCCTGATGATGTACATTAAACACTCCCTCTCATCGAGAGAGACATTATCTGCTTTACGGGGAATTTCTCGCCATACCAAGATTATCTCGAAATTATCCCAACTTCATTATTGAGAACGACTTGTTCACAAATTTGCAATATGCTTGTTAGTAGCTATGTACTGAAATTTTATTTTTACATGACCATGAATTCGATGAAGTAAAACTTCATCTCAATGTGTTATATCATAACACATAGGGTTTTTCAGAAATCTTGACTATTTAACACCTAATAACTGTAGGCTTCAAGTATTTCATAGTATTGACTGCAATACACATAGATAATTCCAAGCTATATAATAGGTCTACTATGTATCAAAATATAATAAAGAACCTATTTTAATGTACCTCAAAGGTACTCAAACATATTCTTACCCACAAGCATAAAAATACAACATGTTTGCTAGGTACTTTAAGATACCAACCAGCTACATAATCACAAAGTAGAATCATCTGGATTCGATCCATAATGTAGTTTCTCTAAACTACAAACTATGCATTTCATATCCATCATAAACAATGCATTAAATGTGTAATTATCATGCATAAATAAAATCTTATATTTTCTTTCAATTTTCAACATTTGTTGACTTCAAGAATATTCTACCATCTGAAGAATTTCTTAATGATCTTGCAATTCTCTATGATGTTCTTCAAGGCCTGATCTCTTTCATAGGGATTTCATATCACAGTACCCCACATAGCCAACTACATGTCTATCTAACCTCTCCAAGAGGTTTTAACTGTCCTGTTAGCACTATTTATTTTTGCTGAAAGTTAGTGCTATCATTAAATTGCTTTTAAGATATATTGGTGATTGGGTGGTTTTCAAATTCTTCCTGCTAAGCAATTTATAAAAAATTCCTAGAGCTACAAGAAGAAAAAGGTTAAAGGTTTTGAGCAAAAAGAAAAGAATTTTATGAATTAAAGGATTTTCTTCTCTTATGGCAGGGATTTTTACAGAAAAAATTTGGCACAAGACCGCTCAACATACACACCAAGAAAATCTTTCCACCAAAGTCCAAGCGCCGAGCTCTCCAAGACTAATACACACAATGTTCCTTGGTATAGTTTGAAATGATTGGTGTTTATAAACAGTTTATAGGTAAGTGTTCCCTTGTATGTGAGATAATTCCCTTATCAAAAGGAAGCAAAATATAAAAGCGTGAGAATTCTTTGCATCAATGCATATTGGTGGAGAGAATATAATTAATTATATGTGGAGATTAATTAAAGTAAAATTTCTGCAATAAAGAAATTGAAGAAATTAACACTAAATAATATTTTCATTTCCGAAGACGGAGCAATTTGTAATGTCTGGTATTCCTTTGAACGCACGAAATACTTCATGCACTTCCAGTTTAAGTGGTTTGTACAAATCTAATGATTGGCATATCGAGAAACAAGATCTGGAGCGTTTCCAGGCTGAACCTGACAATGAATCTGAAGCTTACGATACTGTCAAATAAATTTTCATTGTTCCAAATCATCAATCAAAATTCGATCCTGTTTTCATTGTGCTAATGCTGAAAACTAATAATCCAGATATAGCAAAGAAGGTAACATATGTTGTGCCAGATACAAAGAAATGGATTCTGTTTGAAAGGGAAATAATTGATAGCGATAATGCCAGTGCTGTGTACTCTCTGCTGGAGGAATTGTGTATAATTAAATCTCCTGCAAACTAAACATTGATCAACGATCCAGATTAGAGCACATTTCGTCTGACGGCTCAAATAAATTTCGCATTATGAAATTGCACGGAGCAATTAAAATTTTTAATCAGCAAAATGATGTTAAATGGTAGATAAGTTTTGGCGGTCAGACTGGTGGGTGAGGAAAATCTATGGATAAAAAAAAATTCGCATTTTCAACTAGCAAGGAGAAATTAGGTTTTGGGATTAGCAAATTTTTTATGCCACATGCAAGTTCACACACGCAGTAAACATCCATTATCCAGTCAAACTGATCAACTGCTTAAATTGATTCCGCTGGGTGAATGTGAAGGGAGGTTGGAAAAACAATGCTCAAGAACATTGTACTAATGGTGGATCAAATGAGCTCAATTCATAATTAAAGCAGTAGAGCATGGTTGTTTTTTTTACGAAAATGGATGTTTTGGTCATTATTTTAAATAAAATTTTCCCGCCGAACCAAGATGATTTTTCAGAAAATGAGAGATTTTTTTATTCATAACACATCTATCTACAATAACCTCTCTCATTTTGTACCCAGGTGCTGTGTATTGAGAGAATCAAATTCATCTTCAGAGAGCAAAGTTCCATATTTTTAAATGACTATTTTAGTCAGTTATTTCAATCAATTTTTTCTAGAAAAAAAGAAATAATTTTCCAAAATTGAATGAGGTTTCTCTTAAGAACATGATCATGTTCAATAAAATCCTTCATATTTTACACAGGTCATATGGGTTAGGAGAAACAAAGTGATTTTTACAGGCTATGTTTTAGGTTTTCCAAAGGACTGTTTCAGACATCACATTCAAAGAATTGTTTTAGCCAAATTGAGTTGATGTTTAGGAAACTGAGAGAGGTTTTTCTTCATAACAGGAATACATTCAAAAAAATCCTTCCATTTCTAGACAGGTATCACATATTGGGAGAATTTAAAATATCTTCATAGGGTATTTTTCCAGAAATTTACAAGTTTACTATCTGAGTCATCAATTTCAAAATCATATCCTGAGGAGATGGAGCTGGATAAGAGGAAACTAAGACATGGGTTTTTTTGGGAACAGGGTTAGTTACAAAAACCTCTTTCAGTTTTTGCACAGTTGTCACCAGCTGGGATATGCAGGAGGGAATGTTTAAGCCTATTTTTCAACGGTTCGCATTATTTTTCAGTTTTATGTAAATCATGGCAGATACGCCACATTAGAGTTTGTTAGAAGATGTTCTTCAGTTGTAACAAATTTTGATTCCCGAATGTCGGTTTAGGAAGTCCAAAATGCTATAAATGTACCTCCTGAAGAAGTAGAAAGGGTTGAAAACCGATGTAATTTTGCAGTGTATGCTTTCAATAGTATTTTTAATAAAGTTGCAAAGCCGAGGTCGGTGTTTTACACAAGGATTCATGTGTTGTTTGTATTGCAGTCTGTTGCTTCCTTTCTCATGTGAACGCTTTTTTCAGTTTTCTCTTCCATTATGTTTTCTTTCGTATCTAAAATTAGTGTATAACAGTTTGGAATTCAGACTTGCTATGCTCCGTCTGTTGTTTCAGATATTCACCAAAGCTTTCTTCTAAAGTTAATATAGAATTAATTTTCCAATGCTCTGTGTTGATGGTCTCTTCATGTTCTTCTTTTCCACCAGACAATTATAATTTGACTGTGATCGAATGGCTACCTTGCCTCTGTGTTAAAATCGTCTGCATAAGTTTTGTTCATTTCTGTTACATTTCTTGACTCCATCGCCCAATGGTTTTATGTCTTGTTTAAACCAAATTTGCAAACAATTTATAGTTTCACTTGTACATATCTGGCATTGTTAATATTTGGTGAGAGATCCCTCTTGGAAGAGCAAAAGGCTAGTTCTCTCTTCGAAAGTGGTTCTGCTGTTACCTGGGAGCGGGCCTTCCGCAACCTTTGGCTCAATTCCAGTGCTAACATGTCCTTTGATAGTGCAGACTATAACTCTTCTCAACTATACAATAGTATTGAAGACATTGACCATGTATATGCTCAAGTGGATTTTCTCTAAAATATATCACAACCCCTGGTTTCCTGAGTCATATATCATGACTAACTAGTTTGGGGGAATTTTAACTGCTAATTCCCGTGAAGATACATTAATTCTCCTTCTTCAACTAAAGGAGTCTTTTTAAACTATACCAATCTTGTAATGGACAAAGTCTTAGTAAATATACTAAAAATTCTGTTGATCCGTGGATATTTATAGGAGTTACACAACTCCTTTCTCCACCATGTCTAGGATATAAATGACTATGAAACTTTGTAAATTTTTACTGCTTTACAATATGATCTATCTGAGCAACATCGTTGATGTGATATTTCTCGATCAGTGTACTAGTCAGAATCCATATAACCATGAAACTTAATTTCACTGACGGTGACATGTCTGAATCCACGTACTCTTGTACCAAGTAGGTAACACAACACATGCTTTATTGTACATGTCAATGTACTGAATGTAAAGCATATAACTGATCTTGGAACTTGTATAGATATATCGTACATCTATGAGATCCTACAAATATGAACAAGAATTAGATTTATCTTTATTTGTGCGTTCATGGATTTATAATCCATTGTTCTTGAATCCTTTCAAGAACTCTACTGAACATTTTCTCAACAGAAGTAAATATTATCTAATGAGTGTTACACCTCTAAACTTAAGAATCATCCAATATTCTTACATATAGATGTTTTCTGAATATGAGTACCATACATGGTTTCTACATAGCAGAAGGTTAATTTAACCAGTTCCATTGGTTTTTCTAGGACCTAGCAAATCTAGCTTCTCCCTATCAACATCTAGGATGTGAGAATCATAAATTTGAGTCCTCCTTCACAGAGACTCACGATCCTCTATATCAAATACATATATGGATATAATTAAGATAATAGATTATGTTTAGGAGTCTTTACATTTCTCCAAATATAATTAGGGATTCTATTATGTCTTCTTCCTAAGAAACATAAGAACCTATCGATTTGCTCTTTTTCAGGATTAACCATTCAAATGAATCCATGTTATTCTCTTCTTGTGGGTAAGGGCATATTTTTTTCCCTAAAATAAAAATTAGTCAAATGATTAATAACATTACATAATCAAGAAATATAACCACATGAAAACATTCAACATACTCGCAATGGTTCACACAATTATTTACATCTAGACTAAATCAATGTTTTGACATAACCCCATTAATATCTCATGTGTTGTTTTGCAACCCCGTATCAATTCAAAAATTCATATTTTATGAAGGAAATATGCATCCCCGTATTCATATATCATGAAGCAAGTATGAAGCCCTCTATATGATATATTATGACCAATAATGCAGTCCTATATTCACAACTAATGAAGCAAGCATGATACCCTCTAACTCATGTCTTATGAAGGAACTTTTCAGCTTTATATCAGTCCTATATAATTATATATCAATCCTAAATAAGTCTTATATCAGTCCTATATTATATCACATAATATAAACTCAGGATATTGACACTATGCTAATAAAATGAAAACAATAATGTATATGCTCAACACAATTCCAAAGTCCAGGAATACATATCTCTATATGTCAGTCATGAAACATATTCAAAAATGTTTAGATATGATTTATAACATCATATAACAATCAAAATATAAAATACTTATTTTATTGATTTGTGTGGTCTCTCTCTTGATCTTTGTAGTGAAATGATTTATCCCTTTCTTCACTCTTGTCGTGGGGACAAGATTCTCCTCTTTAGTGCACACATCCTTGATTTGGATTCACCCCTCTTCTTGACTCGAGGCCTTCTTCTTGAAAATATTGGTGAGTGTATCAAAACACTCCCTTGCAGTCTTCAACAAGATGATAATGGACATGAGAGTTGTTGAGTAAAATGGTTGTCATTGATGTCAAAATTGTTAACGAAAGTTAAAGATATGGTTGCAGGCTAAATTCAGTAAAATAACAAAGGAATAAACATGTTATAGGTTACATAGGTTAAACACGTTCGAAGTGATAAAGTTCCGCGAAGGACTAAGATTGGTTGACAGAGGTTATTCCCACCCTAGATCTAGCAACTGAGGATCATCTCCGCAAAAGAAAGGCGGAAGGATGAAGTTCTGCAACAATCAAGATCAGATGACTTATATTAGTCCCGCACTAGATCCAACGGTTAAGGATTAATTTCGACAGTTAGGAGGAAAATCCAAAGTTCTACAAAAGATCAAGATCGGTCAGCTGATATTAGTTCCGTTAAAAGAGATCAACGATGCAAAAGAAAAATGCAGAAAGGGAATTGCGGAAGTAACATTTAAAGATTTTATGAACCCGCAACCCACAATCTGGAAGATCAAAGGTCAGGAAAGACTTCGTAAGAGATCAACGGTGTGGAAGAAAAATGCGAAAAGGGAATTGTGGAAGTAACATTTACAGATTTTATGAACCCACAACCCTCAATCTAGAAGATCGAAGGTCAAGAAAGACTCTGCAAGAGATCGACGGTGCAAAAGGAAGCTTGCACAAAGGAGCTTGTGGGAAGTCAAGATACGATTTGAGGAAATGTTACATCCCACAATCTGGAGATCGACACTCATGGCGATTCTCGATAAAGATCAACGCTAGGAAACAAACTCTCGCATTTTGGAATGTGAAAAGGAGTTTGTGGAAAGACAAGGCAGAGAGTCGAGATACAAATGTTATATCCCGCATCCCGCATCCCGCAAACCAGAGATCGACACTTAAGGAAAATCCCGATGAAAATCAACGGTGGGAAATTGCTGAAATAGAAAATCGGTGTGAAAATATGATTTAAAAAAGAAATCGGTAGAGAAGATCAACTGTTTGGATTGTATCTGGTGAAGAATATTATGGAAACACTAGAAAACGATGAACAGGTCCACGGAAATGAATTTTGAGCTGTGGGAAGAAACGAAACTGTGTCTTCACTAAAATGATGTGACGATTGAGCGGCTGGATGATGATTGGTTATGTCTGTAAGTGAACAATCATGATCCAAAATGAAAGAGCACAACTATGGAGAGATGTGTTGATAAGAAATAGGTAAAAGGTATTTATTGAATAAATCTGTAAAGAATTAAGAATCTCTGTTAGTAAGTCTGATAGATTCCAAAGTGAATAGTTTTTCAACTATTCTAAAAGACTGAGAACATCAGTCTAGGGTGGAAGGGTGGTGCTAGAGCATGCCACAAGTCTGCAGGGGGTCGAAGCCTCCTTCTAGTCGTAGCTGGAGAATAGGGCGTCATAGCATCCTTGTCTGTTGAAATAGGAAGAAAATCATAGGGGTGTTGTAGCATCCTAGTATGCAGTTGCAGGAAAAATCTAGGGTGTATCTACATCCTTTCTGTTGCAACAGATAAACAATTTTGTAAATTCATCTTATTAATGAGTTTGTGTTGGTGGTTTTCTCTTTTGAAGTTTCCACGATAAAATATGTGTCTTGATTGTTTATTTTGTGTATTTTAAAGTAAAAACTAACAATACTGATTCACCCCCCCCCCTCTCAGTATTGTGGGATAAACCAACAATTGGTATCAGAGCGGGTTCCTTCACAACAACTTAACCACTGGAAGGAATATCCCATCCAATAAGTACAATGTATCAAAAAGAAGGATTGGAGACTAACAAACCTCCACTATTTACTGGAGAAAATTATGCTTAATGGAGTGTAATAATGAGGTGTTATTTTATGTCCCTAGGATGGAAGGTTTGGGCAGCAACATAAAAGGAGCATAACATAGCAAACCAATACCCTACTAACACAGTTGAAATAGGTGAATATGAAGGTAATGCCAAAGCCCTAAACTCAATCTTAAATGGTTTAACCGACTCGATATTTACTAAAGTTATGCAATGCACATCTGCCAAACAAGCTTGGGACAAGTTGAAAATTAACTATGAAGGAGAATATAAGGCCATAGAATCCAAAATTCAAACATATAGAGGTCAATTTGAAAGTCTTAAAATGAAAGAAGAAGAGAATGTTGGGGAATACCTTCTTCGAGTAGATGAAGTTGTTAATGAGATCAGAGGCCTTGGAGGAAAATTAAAAGAAAAAGAAGTGGTAAGCAAGGTACTAAGAACATTACCAATGAGATATGACCCAAAGGTATCCACCTTAGAATAATGAGATGATCTTAAAAAGGTAACAATGGATGAGTTACATGGAATTCTCACTGCGTATGAGATGAGAACAGGACAAAATGGATCATCAAGAAAAGAAGCAGGTTTTAAAGCCTCCATAAAAAATCAATCAGAAAACCCAAATGATGAGGAAACTCTTTTCATTAATAAACTTGAGAGAGGGATTGGAAAATACAAGGGCGAGTTACCTTTAAAGTGTTTTAATTGTGGAAGGATTGGACATTTTGCCTCTAAATGCACCTACACTAAAAAAGATGAGAATGAAGAAAAAGTAACTTCGAAATTCAAAATGGGTAAACCAAGAAGCAAAAAAAAACCCTATGTGAAAAAGAAAATTGTTTACACCATGGAAGATAGTGAAGATTTAGATGGAAGCGAAGTTGAAGAAACTGAAGTTTTATTTATGGGCCTAGACACTCAAGCCTTAAATAGTGACTCAGATGTAGAAGGAGAAGTAGATCTAAGAGATGAACTTGTTAGCGCCCTTGAAGAACTTGAGAAATGTAGGAAAAAGAACCGACAGTAAAATATTATCATTAGTGAGTTGGAAGCTCAACTCTTAGATTCCAAAAATGTTTGAGGAGGACCTAAACCTACAACTCAAAAGAATATACAGGAGTCTAAAAATCTTGCAGAAGAAATCATGCAATTCAAGAGAAATCTTGACGAAGAATCTATCAAATCAAAGTTTGAGAATAACTCAAGGATTCTAGATGACATTCTGAGTAGAAAAAGACCATCAAGTGATAGGTCTGGTTTGGGGTTCATTAAAGAAAATAAGCCAGATAGTTTTCCTATCACAAATCAAGAAGGAAGTAAGAAAAGCTATGATGAAGTACTAAAGACTCCAATTAAAAAGGAAAGAAGCAAGAAAGCTGGATTAATTTATCAAGATAAAAATAGGAATAGTCTAGCACCCAAGAGACCAAATAGATATCTACAGATATTTTTAGGTCACTGCTTTGCTTGTAATAATTTTGGTCATAAAGCCTTAAATTGCAGAACTGAAAGAAAGGTTTCTGAATACAAGAAGGAGTCATCAAGTAATAAGTCAAAGGGAAATAAGAATCCTTTTACATTACTTCAAAAATATGACATATAATGTTATAAATGTAATAACCATGGACATATGGAAAGAGATTGTAAACTGAAGACTCATACAAGGAATATTGTTGCAATCAAACCTCAAAACACCAAACAAAAGAAGTATTGGAGAGAAAAGGAAGAAAAGGAAAGTTCCATGATTGCTTTATGTGCAACCGAAAACCAAAACTTATGGCACCTGGACAGTGGTTGTTCAAAACACATGACCGGTGACCCAAGCAAATTCATAACACTAAAAGATAATAAGGGAAAAGTCACTTTTGCAGACTGTATGTCCTCCAAAATAATCGGTAAAGGAAAAATTGTTGTCAACAACAAGATCAAAGCAAAAAAAAAATTTGCTAGTTGAAAACCTCAAACCTAATCTCCTTAGTGTAAGTCAAACATGCGACCAAGGACACTTTTGTATCTTTGACTTAGAAAAATGTGAAATCAAGAATAAGAAATCAGGAATGGTCGTTGGCATTTCTATGAGAAATACAAACAATGTATACATATTGGAAAATGAAAACCAAAGCTACTTAGGTATGGTAGATGAAAGTTGGTTATGGCACAGAAGGTTAGGACATTTAAGTTTTAACAATATTTCCAAAATAATCACAAAGGAATCTATAAGAGATCTACCAAAAATTGTTGTTCCTCTAAACTCAGTATGTAAACATTGTCAACATGGGAGGAAAACAAGAGACAGTTTTAAAATAAAAGAACACATGACCTCACACCCTCTGGAAATAATACACACAGACCTTTGTGGACCAATTAGAACTAAAAGCCTACAATGAGATCACTATTTCATATTTCACATTGATGATTACACAAGGATGGCATGGGTGTCATTCCTCAAATAAAAATAAAAATCTTTTGAAAATTTTAAAATCTTCAAGGAAATGGCTGAAAATGAGTCAGGTATGAAAATCAAGTGTCTTAGAATAGATAATGGGGGAGAATTTCCCTTAAATGAATTCAATGAGTTCTGCAATGGTCATGGAATTAAGAGACAATTTTCAACTGCAAAAACTCCTCACCAGAATGGGGTTGTTGAAAGGAAAAACATAATAGTCCAAGAAGTCGCCAAAACTATGCTCAATGAAGCAAAACCGTTAGATTAATTTTGGAGAGAAGTTGTATACACAGTTGTCTACATACTTAACAAAGGGAAACTCAGAGTGAATAAGGATAAGACCCCCTATGAATTCTGATATGGAAGACCAGCCTTAGTCAAATATTTTAAAGTATTTGGCAGTAACTGTTACATCAAAAGAAACGAGGATGACCTTGGAAATTTCGACTCCAGGACTGATGAAGGAATATTTCTAGGGTATTCATCCACCAAAAGGGCATATAGGTGTTACAATAAAAGGTTACACAAAATTGTAGAGAGTGTTGATGTGAAAGTAGATGATATGAAACCTAGGAAAGAGAAAAATCTTGACAGTATTGAAAATACATGTGATGATCAAGTAAAAGACTTGCAAAAGGATGAGAGTATTCATAACAAAGAAGAAGACAAAGAGAAGCAAGATACACAGGAAGATGAAGAATACTTCCCTAGACTTGACACTAAATATCCTTCTAGAAGGATAGAAAAGAATCATTCGGAGTCACAGATCATGGGTGATAAAAATGCTGGAGTCATAACAAGAAGATAACTACCAGGTGTTGAACAAACCCTTCTCTCAATAGTTGAACCCAAGAAATTTACAGAAGCCAGCAAAAGTGATGAATGGATCAAAGCCATGAATGAAGAATTGTATCAAATTGAGAAAAATGAGACCTAGAACTTGTTCCAAGCCCTGAAGATAAGAACATTGTAGGAACCAAATGGATTTTCAAAAACAAGTTCGATCAAGATGGACGGGTAATAAGGAACAAAGCAAGATTGTTTTGTAAGGGGTATCCCCAAGTAAAAGGTATTGAATTTGAAGAAAATTATACCCCTGTAGCATGACTTGAAGCAATCGGAATGTTTTTAGCACTGTCATGCCATACAAATTTCAAAGTATATCAAATGGATGTCAAGTCTGCATTCCTGAATGGAAAACTAGAAGAAGAAGTATATATTGAACAACCTGAAATATTTCTTTTGTCAGAGAACAAATATTATGTCTGTAAACTGAAGAAGGCACTCTATGGTCTCAAACAAGCTCCAAGAGCATGGTTTTCAAGCCTAGACAGTTACTTGAAACAACAAGGTTTTAAAAGAGGATCCACTAAAAGTAATCTCTACCTAAAGATCAAAGATATAAATATGATCATTGTTGTTTTCTATGTGGATGATACCATATTTGGAAGAAATATACAAATCCTAAGTGTAGATTTTGCCTCTGAAATGAATAAATAATATGAAATGTCAATGTTGGGTGAATTGACTTTCTTCCTGGGATTGCAAGTATACCAAACAGGTGAAGGAATTTTTATCTCTCAAATGAAGTACATCAAAGATATGTTGAAAATGTTTAAAATGGAAGATTCCAAACCTATTGGTACTCTTATGGTCACCAGTTGCAAGTTAAGTAAGGATGATGAATCTCTGGAAGTAGATCATACCATGTTTAGATCCATGATTGGCAGTTTGCTATATGTGACAGCTAGGAGACCAAATGTGATGCAAGTTGTTGGATTGGTGGCTAGATTCCAGTCATCTCCAAAAGAAACACATGTAACAACAGTAAAAAGGATTCTTAGATATCTAAAAAGTACCATGGAGTATGGTTTATGGTATCCAAAAGGACAAGACATTACCTTGAAAGAATTTACTGATGCAGATTGGGCAGGAAGTATTGATGATCGAAAAAGTACTAGTGGAGCAACATTGTTTTTGGGAAATTGTTTAGTATCATGGTCAAGTATAAAACAATCCTCCATTTCACTCTCTATAGTAGAATCATAATATATTGATGCCACCTCATGTTGCACTCAGGTTATTTGGATGAAACAAAACCTAGAAGATATGATTATAAAATATGAAGATCCAATAGTGATCAACTGTGATAACACTGGTGCTATAAATATGTCTAAAAATCCTATCATGCATTCTAAGAAAACATATACCAATAAATTATCACTATCTAAGAGAACATGTATCTTAAAAAGCTGTCAGATTAAAATACATTGACACAAAAGAACATATTGCTGACATTTTCACCAAACCACTAGCTAAGAAATCCTTTGAGCATCTTAGACAGAAGATGGAAGTAATTCCTTTACAAAAGCACTAAGAGGAGAAAGCGCAAACCTCAGGGGGATATATGATGACAGGTGGAGATGTCAGAAAGAGAGGTTTTTTTGTCATTGGTGTCAAAGGGGGAGAATAATTAAATATTTTGCCATCAATGCCAAAGGGGGAGATTGTTGAGTAAAATTGTTGGAACTGATGTCAAAAATGTTAATGAAAGTTAAATAGATGGTGGCAGGCTGAAATCAACAGAATAACAAAGGAATAACCCTATTTCAGGTTATAGAGGTTAAACATGTTCGAAGTGATAAAGTTCCGGGAAGGACTATGATTGGACGACAGAGGTTAGTCCCGCCCTAGATCCAGTGGCTGAGGATCAGCTCCACAAAAGAAAGGCGAAAGGATGAAGTTCTGCAACAATCAAGATCAGATGACTTATATTAGTCCTGCACTAGATCCGATGGTTAAGTATTAATTCTGACAGTTAGGCAGAAAGTCCAAAGTTTCGCAAAAGATCAAGATCAAATAGCTGAGATTAGTTCCATTAAAAGAGATCGACGATGCGGAAGAAAAGTACGGAAAGGGAATTGCGGAAGTAACGTTTAAAGATTTTACGAACCCGCAATACAGAAGATCGAAAGTCAAGAAAGAATCTACAAGAGATCAACGGTGTGGAAGAAAAATGCAAAAAGGGAATTGTAGAAGTAACATTTAAATATTTTATGAACCCGCAACCTGCAACCCACAATCCAGAAGATCAAAGGTCGGGGAATACTCCGCAAGAGATCGACGGTGCGGAAGGAATATTGCGGAAAGGATTTTGCAGAAAGGATCTTGCGGGAAGTTGAGATATGATTTGAGGAAATGCTGCATCCCACATCCCGAATCCCACATGCCACATCCTGCATCTCGCAATATGGAGATCGACGCTCATGGTGATTCTCGATAAAGATCAACAGTGGGAAATAAACTCTCACATTTCACAGTGCAGAAAGGAGTTAGCGGAAAGACAAGGTGGAGAGTCGAGATATGAATGTTATATCTCGCATCCCGCGTCCCGCAAACTGGAGATCGACGCTCCAGGAAAATCCCGATGAAAATCAATGGTGGGAAATCGCTAAAACAGAAAATCGGTGTAGAAATACGATTTACAAAAGAAATCGATAGAGAATATCAACCGTCTGGATTGTATCTGGTGAAGAATATTACAGAAACACCAGAAAATGATGAACAAGGCTGCGGAAATGAATTTTGAGCTGTGGGAAGAAACGAAACAATGTCTTCGCTGAAATTATGCGAGGGTTGAGCGGCTGGATGATGATTAGTTATGTATGTAAGTGAAAAATCATGATCCAAAATGAAAGAGCGCATCTATGGAGAGATGCATTGATAATAAATAGGTAAAAGGTATTTATTGAATAAATCTGTAAAGACTTAGGCATCTCTGTTAGTAAGTCTGATAGTGTTCAAAGTGAATAGTTTTTCAACTATTATAAAAGACTAACAACATCAGTCTAGGGTGGCAGGGTGGTGCTAGGGCAGGCCACAAGTCTGTAGGGGGTCGAATCCTCCTTCCAGTCGTATCTGGAGAACAGGGTGTCGTAGCATACTTGTCTGTTAAAACAAGAAGAAAACCATAGGGGTGTTGTACCATCCTAGGCTGTAGTTGCAGGAAAAATCTAGGGTGTATCTACATCCTTTCTGTTGTAGTAGATAAATTCTTTTGTAAATTCATCTTATTAATGAGTTTGTGTTGGTGGTTTTCTCTTTTGGGGTTTCCAAGATAAAAGCGGTGTCTTTATTGTTTATTTTATGTATTTTAAAGTAAAAACTGACAATACTGATTCACTCCCCCTCTCAATATTGTGGTATAAACCAATAAGAGTGTCCTTATCTGAATCAAAGATGATATGCTTGGGATTTGAGTGATTCTTCTTGAATTTTATTTTCCCTAATTTGGTGGTAGGCTCCTCTACCAATGAGTATACATAAAAATCAAGGTCATGCTATTAAAGAATGTTCAATACTCTTTCCTTCCATGTGATGAAGTTAGAAGTACTTTCGAGGAAGTGTTCTGGTCAAATGGAGATCAATGCCATGTTACAATATTTTGCTCAACTCTTCAAGATCTAAGTAGGCTTATCTTGCTACAAAAAACTAAGCTCTTTCACGCCCTATGCTTTGATACCATGTTGATGTTCTGAGCGAAATCGGAGAAGCTTGAGCTTTAAAACTTTTATCAATCATTTCAGCACTTATGTATTTCATAAATCAACCACATATGAATATCATGAATATTTCAACCACATAAATATATCATCCACATATAAATATCATTATATCAGCCAATAAATCAGCTCCATAAATCTTCCAAATAAATCAATCAACCATGAGAGACAACATATACCCTGGGAAAACCTTCCAAACACGGAGGATAAAAAACCCAACAATTCTTTGAGTATGATAGAGATATTTGCAGAGAATGTTTTACAACCCATAAAAATATTGTTTGATAAGAGATATCACCAAAGTAGCAGAGAAGAGAGATCCAATATAACCCTACAAAAACAATTGTATGCATTTGTATTGAACTTTCCATATTCCTAGCATATTAATAACAAGACAAAAACCCTAGCATGCAGAAGGCAGCACATAGGAGGCTCAATAAACACACTTTGAGCACCGCATAGTGCATTCACAAGGAGGATCTAACTATAACTCCCTCCATTCAAATAGCAGTGCCTTTCATTTCCTCATTTAGCTTTTACTGAATGTTCATTGACTTGAATTGAAAGTGACCTGACGTTAACTGAATGTTCACTGTCCTGAACTGAAAGTGAATTAACTTGAATTGAATGTTAAATAACTTGAATTGAATGTTAACTTACTTGAACTAAATGTTAACTGACTTGAACTGAATGTTAACTTTACTTGAACTCAATGTTAACTAACTTGACATTAATGTTAACTTACCTGAACTAAATGTTAAATAACTTGAATTGAATGTTAGATTTACTTGAACTGAATGTTAACTAACTTGAACTGAAGGCAATATTTAATTGAATGTTGATCACTTAGTTAACATACTAACTTAAGTGTCATCAGTGCTTCACGCTCAATGCCATCCATTCACTATTTATATTATTAACTTTTGCATGGATCTCTTTAGTCAACTACTGCATGTTTATTGATGAACATTAAGCTCCTCTTTACTTAACTAATTGCATTCATTACTAGTTCAACTAATTCTTTAACCGAGGCACTGATTGAGGCATTCATATTTTACTAAATATTTAGAACTTGAGTTCACTTAAACATTTGCATGGGAAATCCAAATTCTCTTTCTCTACGCTTTATATGATTATCATTAAATAATTAATGCATGGTCCATATGTGTATTATTTATCCATCTTATCATATCATACTCAAAAGAATTATTCCAGACATACTGATGATCATATATATTAGCCCAGGCCATATATTCATATGCTAAATTAATTCACTCTATGGGTAGCTAATCCCTAAAAGAGACTTATAGCACTCAGTGACCATGACTATCAATATATCACTTAGTATAACCACATCAACACATGGAGGTCTACAATATTGATACAACACAAGACTTCAATCTTGATTCAACACAATATCATCTCCACAATTGCAGATCCATTCTCATAGGGTACCCTCTATGAGAATACTTGACTTGATATTACTCACAAGTATAGTCTTGATATTACTCACAAGACTCAGCTTGATATTACTCACGAGCTTTACAACACAACATCACCACCTCAATCATATGAGGATACATAGGACTTGATATTACTCACAAGTACGACTTAAGATTACTCACAAGTCTGGAGAATGAATCTTGATGTTGTACAATAAACACTCCCTCTCAGTGAGTGATACATTATCTTCTTTACCAAGAATTTCCTGCCATATCAAGCTTACCTCAGAAGTAGCTTATCAATAGCTATGTATTGAAATTTTATTTTTACATGACCATGACTTTGATGAAGTAAAACTTCATCTCAACGTGTTCTACCATAACACATGGTTTTTCAAAAAGCTTGACTATTTAACACCTAATAATTGTAGGCTTCAATTATTTCACCCTAGTAGGTAGCATACCAATCTACACTACTCCTCAATAGGTAGTATTATCCGCAAAATACATTTAATTTATGTAGTACTAACCACAATACACAGCTAATCCCAATATATATAAGAGGTCTAAGATGTATCAAAATATAACAAAAAACCTATTCTAATGTACCTCAAAGGTACTCAAACATATGCTTATCCATAAGCATAAAAATACAACAGGTCTATTAGGTACTTTAAGAGACCAACCAATTGCATGATCACAAAGTAGCATCATCTGGATCCAATCCATAATCTAGTTTCTATAAAATACAAACTATGGATTTCATATCCATCATAAACAACAAATTAAATGTGTTATTATCATGCAGAAAGAAAATCCTATATTTTCTTTCAATTTTCAACATTTGTTGACTTCAAGAATCTTCTACCTTCTGGAGAATTTCTTAGTGAGCTTGCTATTCTCTGTGATGTTCTTCAAGGCCTGATCTCTTTCATTGTGATTTCATATCACAATACCCCACATAGCCAACTACATGTCTATCTAACCTCTCCAAGTGGGTTTAACCGTTCTTTGATAGTTCAGAGTATAAGTGTTCTCAAGTATCGAATAGTCTTCAAACATTAACTATGTATCTGCTAAAGTTGATTTTCTCCACAAGATATCACAACCCATGGCATCCTGAGTCATGTATCATGATTAACTAGTTTGGGGAATTTTAACTACTAATTCCCGTGAAGATACATTAATTCTCCCTCTTCAACTAGAGTGTTAGAATATAATCCGTTAGGGATTATAATATTGTAAATAAATAAATAAAGAATAGGAAGCTGAACAGTTACGTAGGAATATGGATAGGCCAGTCGGAATATCAACCACCACCTGAAATGTATAAATATATGCATTGGCATTGGAATAACATTGAATTGGGAGTTATACTTAACAAGTGGTATCAGAGCTTGGATATTTTCCTGCCATAACTCCTGGCTACATTGCATGCCTGCCATTCTGCCTGTGTTATCAGAGTGCTGCCATTCTGCTTGCCAGTGCATTGCCTGCCAGTGCATTGCCAGACCTACATTCTGCCCTTTGTCCATTCGTTGCCAGACTGCCTGCCCATCGCCAGTCTGCCCTCTGCTCTTCCCTCCTGCCAGTGCATTCATTGCATGCATTGGAGAGAGCGTGGGCTGCTGCATGACCTAACCCTAATTTCTGGAATATACATTTTGGAGCCTAATCCCATGAGCGTGTTGAAGAGCTGAGTGCTGTAAATTATTTTGGATCACATTGTGAAGGTATTATTCTATGCGTAGAAGCCTTGCAGATGACCATTTTGTCCCTTTTGAGAATAGACAGACTCACATTGTGACTGTCTGAATAGTGCTATCTCGTTACCTGCTCACCTCAAACAGCCTGTGTTTTACCTTGTGGCCATGACCTCTCAGACTTCTCCAGGTGCTGTCGAATCAATGAGACTATTCACTTCATCCCTATAAGAAATAATGCGCGTTCTGTCCGAGAAAACCAGTGTAGGTTAAACGGATAAACAATAGCCCATTTTGACGCGACAGAGCACGTTGGATGGTCACGATCCAACAAGCATTACCATAAACTGGTGACCAGAGGAAAAGAATTAGGGTTTTCAGAGGGAAATGCTGATGCAGTGAGACTTCACGCTGCCATTCCACTTGTCTGTATCTTCTTTGTGGGATTGAAAGAGTAGTCTATGCTTTTCACAATAATCAATATTTGAAGCCGAAACAATAATTTGTTTTGTGAGCTGTCTCCACCATATCTGAGCCTGCGTGGAGCTGCATTGAATAGCTGCGTGGAGTACTAATTTTTGACCTAATTCTTGCTACTGGAGTGAACGCCCTCAAGCACGAGCTTATGGAGATTTAAATTAAGGATTCTGGTTAGATGTAAGAGCGACTTTACACATTCTGATGCACTATGGAAAGCTACTGCTCTGAGTAAACACGTTAAAGACCACTGTATGAAGAATAAACTTGCTCTGAAGAAATTGCTTAGAGCTGCCTGTGTTGGTGGAAAGTGATGCCTGAGTGGAGCTGCATGGAGGTGAATGTGTTGATTGAAGCTACGTGGAGAGAGATATTCACGCCATTACCAATTGCATGAAGCTAGTTCATGCCCTCATTCAGCTTGTGACTGCTATATAGTGCTTGCTGCGTTGAAGACTGTGTTTTATGCTGAAGAATATCATATATTGCGTGCTGATATACTGCACCCATTGCACAGTCACGTGAAGGCTCTCCTGTGACATGCTGTTGATCGAATCTGGTATCTGCGACCTCAGTTATATGCGTTGAAGACTGAGTGACTCCATTCAAGAGCGTGGAGTGCTGCGACCCATTGTGTTCAAACGTTGTGAGTCCTAAATATGAAGCTGAGAGTATATATGCTTTAGTTGCCTGGGAGATATAACGTTGAATACTGCCTGGGAGATATAATGTTGAAGACTGCGTATTGGAGCTGAGTATATGCCCTAGGGTTTTATACCAGGGCTTCCTTCAAGTGAGTGTGGCAGGATTTTTTCCCTGTCTTTTTCCAGGCGAGCGTGTTGATCTCATACAGGCGAACTTTTTCTCTGTTCTGCCCTCAGTGATAGTTTCGAACATTCTCTCAGTTCATTGTAAAAGTGTTGAGAACTCATTTGTGTGAGTACTACTACAAGTCTGTTACAATAGACTTTGTTGTGAATATTTTAAATGTAATATTTATATAATAACACTCTAGAACAAATGATATAGAGCAGTTGAGGTAGAGCTATTGAATTAATTTTAAGCTGCAAAATTATTTGTATAGGTTGCAGAATCATATTGTAATTTGTAAAGGAGTAGGAATCTAAACCTGTATCCCATATCTTTTTCTAAGCATTTTGTAAGTTCTAGTTTCCAGATTAGAGATGCAATCTTTGGCATCTAGTATTGGTGCTGCCCTTGCCGGCAAAGACCAATCCAAAGACCCTTCCAAGGGAGATTGCAGCAAGAGAGGACGAGGAAGAAGAAACTTTAGAGGCAGAGGGGGCAGAAACAAAAGATCAGCTTTGAAGTGCAAGCGTTGTGGAAAGACTAGGCACACATCAGATCAGTGTTGGGCTTCATGGGACTCCATCAAAGACAAGCATAACCAGAAGAAAGATGACCAAGATGCTAGTAAATCTTTTGATTCTTGTATTGTTGCACATTGTAATATTGGAATTAATGAAATGACTTCACTTTCATCTTACAAAGATTGTTGGCTGCTTGATACTGGTGCAACATCACACATGACATTTAGAAAAGACTGTTTTGAAGAACTGAATGAAACAATAGATGGCATAGTTTACTTTGCAGATAAGTCAAGTATTAAACCAAAGGGAATGGGAACCATTCGACTGAAGATGCAT
>LPNX010180250.1:0-149871 GCA_001517045.1 Pseudotsuga menziesii | reverse complement strand
GAAGGATTTGTTGTGAAAGGAAAAGAACAAAAGGTATGCAAGCTTGTCAAATCCTTGTATGGCCTAAAACAAGCACCTCGCGCATGGTATGAAAATTTAATTGAGCATCTTTTGAAGTTAAATTTCGAACATTTTGATCTTGATGATGCAACACTATTTATAAAGAAAGTTGGAAGATCTATTGTGTATCTTTTGGTGTACGTAGATGATCTTTTGATGACAGGGAACAATGAGAGCTATATAGCATCCATAAAGAAAGATTTGAAAAATATCTTTGAAATGACAGATATGGGACATCTCCACTATTACTTAGGAATTGAAGTCACTCAACATCCTAAGTATATTTTCCTATCTCAGAAAAAATATGTGGGAGAACTACTAAACAAATTTTGCATGACAGAATGCAACCCTATATCTACTCCAATGGAACAGAAAATGAAGGACACTGGTCAGCTGCAAAGAGGGTTCTAAGATACTTGAAGGGGAATCAAGACGTTGGACTCAAATACTCTAAAGTGGATGAATTCAAACTTATTGGGTACTTAGACTCAGATTTTGATGGCGATAAGGAGACAGGAGTATCAACTTCTGGATACACTATGAGTCTTGGATCAGCAGCTGTCTCATGGAGATCATGCAAACAGTCAGTTCCAGCAGATTCAACAACAGAAGCAAAATATGTGGCTGCAGCTGAAGCAATGAAAGAAATAGTATGGCTCAGGAAGGTACTTGAAGATTTGCAAGAAAAACAAGAAAATTCCACTCCATTATTGGTCGACAATACTTCTGCAATCAAGCTAGCTAAGAATCCTAGATTCCATGATCGAACCAAACACATCAACACAAAGTATCATTTGATTCGACATCATGTAGAGGCGAAGACAGTCCATCTTCGACATTGTTCCACAAATGATCAAGTTGCAGACATCTTCACCAAAGCGCTTGGACGAGAAAAGTTTGAAAGATTCAGAAACATGCTCGGACTTACGAACACCCCTTCGGATTAAGAGGGGGATTGTTAGAATATAATCCGTTAGGGATTATAATATTGTAAATAAATAAATAAAGAATAGGAAGCTGAACAGTTACGTAGGAATATGGATAGGCCGGTTGGAATCTCAACCACCGCCTGAAATGTATAAATATATGCATTGGCATTGGAATAACATTGAATCGGGAGTTATACCTAACATAGAGGAATCTTTTCAAACTATACCAAGCTTGTTCTAGATAGAGGCTTAGTAAATATGCTGGAAATTCTAATCATTCATGGATATGTACAAGAGTTACACATCTCCTTTCTGCACCATGTCACATATATAACTGACAAGGAAAATTTGTAAAGTTTTACTACTTTATAAGATTCTCTATATGAGCAACATCGCTGATGTGATATTTCTTGATCACTGTACTAGTCA
The DNA here is from genome assembly GCA_001517045.1 of Pseudotsuga menziesii. NCBI lineage: Eukaryota > Viridiplantae > Streptophyta > Pinopsida > Pinales > Pinaceae > Pseudotsuga > Pseudotsuga menziesii. The sequence continues at coordinate 148,453 of LPNX010180250.1, read as the reverse complement.
AAATCCACATAACCATGAAACTTACTTTCATTGATTGTGACATGTCTGAATCCTCATACTCTTGTACCAAGTAGGTAACACAATGCATGCTTTGTTGTATATGTCTATGTACTGACTGTAAAACATATAACTTATCTTGGGACTTGTATAGATATATCTTACATATATGAGATCCTACAAATATGAACAAGAATCATATTTATCTTTATGTGTGTGATCATGGATTTATAATCCATTGTTCTTGAATCCTTTCAGGAACTCTACTGAATATTTTCTCAACAGAAGAAAATCTTATCTAATCAATGTTACACCTTTGAAATTAAGAATCATCCAAGATTCTTACATATGGATTCCTTCTGAATATGAGTACCATACATGGTTTCTACATCGCAAGAGGTCAATTTAACCAGATCCATTGGTTTTTCTAGGAGCTATCAAATATAACTTCTCCCTATTAATATATAGGATGTGAGAATCATAAATTTGAGTCCTCCATCAGAGAGACTCATACTCCTCTATATATAACACATATATGAATATTATTAAGATAAATACATTACCTTTAGTAGTCTTTACATTTCTCCAAATAGAATTAGGCCTTATATTCTGTCTTCTTCCTAACAAACATAGGAACCTCCCGATCTGTTCTTTTTCAGGATCAACCATCTGAATGACTCAATGTCATTCTCTTCTTGTAGGCCAGGGCATATGTTTTTCCCTACCAAAAAAATTATTCAAATGATTAATAACATTACATAATCAATAAATGTAATCACATGAAAACTTTCAACATACTGGCAATGGTTCACACAGTTATGTACATCTAGACTAAATCAATGTTTTGACATAACCCCATTCATATCTTATATGATTTTTTTCAACCTTATATCAATCCTATATCAGCTCAAAAATTCATATTTTATGAAGAAATATGCATCCCAATATTCATATCTCATGAAGCAAGCATGAATCCCTCTATATGATATATTATGGCAAATAATGTAGTCATATATTCACAACTCATGAAGCAAGCATGAAACCCTCCATCTCATGCCTTATGAAGGAACTTTTAAGCTTTATATCAGTCCTATATAAGTATATATTATTCCTACATATGCATTATATCAGTCGTATATTATCTCACATAATATGGACTCATGCGATCAACAATATGCTAATAAAAGGAAAACAATAATTTATATGCTCAACACAATTCCAAAGTCCAGAAATACATATCTATATATGGCATTCATGAAACATATTAAAAAATATTTATATCTTATTTATAACATCATATAACAATCAAAATATAAAATACTTATCTTTTATTGATTTGTGTGGGCTCCCTCTTGATATCTGCACCCTTGCGGAGAATACCAGAGTCCTTCTTTATTCACTTGAATGGAAGAGCTTCTTTGTAGTGAAAGGATTTATCCCTTTCTTTACTCTTGTCATGAGTAAAATATTCTCCTCTTTAATGTACACAACCTTGATTTGGATGCACCCCTCTTACTGACCGAGGCCTTCTTCTTGAAAAGATTGGTGAGTGTATCAAAACACCCCCTTGCATTCTTCAACAGAATGATAATGGACATGAGATTGTCCTTAACCGAATCAAAGATGATATGCATGGAATTTTCTTGATTCTCCTTGAAGTTGATTTTCCCTTATTTGGTGGTAGGCTCAGCTACCACTGAGTATACATAAAAATCAAGGTCATGCTCTTCAAGAATGTTCAATACTCTTTTCTTCCATGTGATGAAGTTAGAAGTATTTTAAAGGAAGTCTTCCAATCGAATGGAGATTGATGTCATGGCTGCAATATTTTTATCAACTCTTCAAGATCTACGTAGGCTTAGTTTTCTACATAAAACTAAGCTCTTTCATGCCCTATGCTATGATACAATGTTGATGTTTTGAGAAAAATCAAAGAATATTGAAGTTTAAAACTTTTATCAATTAATTTCAGCACATATGTATTTCATAAACAATCCACGTATGAATATCATGAATATATGAACTGCATAAATATATCATCCACATATAAATCTCATACATATATCAGCCACATAAATCAGCTCCATAAATCATCCATATAAATCAATCAACCGTGAGAGACAACATATACCCTCGAAAAACCCTCCAAACACAGAGGATGAAAAACCTAACAATTCTTTGAGTATGATAGATATATTTGCATAGAACAGTTTGCAACCCATAAGCAAATTTCTTGATAAGATATATCACCATAGCAGTAGAGAAGAGAGATCCAATGTAACCTTGAAAAAACAATTGTATGCAATTGCATTGAACTTGCCATATTCCTAGCATATTAATAACAATACAAAAACCCTAGCATGCAGAAGGTACTACATAGGAGGCACAGTAAACACACTTAGAGAACCACATAGGGCATTCGCAAGGAGGAGCTTACTAGAAATCCCTCCATTCAAACATTAGCACCCTTCCTTTCCTCAATTATCTTTAACCAAATGTTCATTGTCTTGAACTGAAAGTGAACTGACTTGAACTGAATGTTCAGTGTGTTAAAATGAAAGTGAATTGAATTGAATTGAATGTTAACTAAAATGAATTGAATGTTTACTTACTTGAAATAAATGTTAAGTGACTTGAACTTAATGTTAAATTTACTTGAACTGAATGTTAACTTGAACTTAATATTAACTCACTTGAACTAAATGTTAACTTTACTTGAAATCAATGTTAACTAACTTGAACTGAATGTGAACTGAACTCAATATTCAACTGACTTTTGATCACTTAGTTAACATACTAACTTAAGTGTCATCATTACTTCACTCTTAGTGCCATCCATGCACAATTTCTATTATTAACTTTTGCATGGATCTCTTTAGTTAACTAATGCATGTTGGTTGATGAACATTAAGCTCTTCTTTATTTAACTAATTACATTCATTACCAGTTCAACTGATTCTTTGACCGAGGCACTGATTGAGGAATTCATATTTTACTGACGCTTTTTAACTTGAGTTCACTTAGACATTTTCATGGGTAATTCAAATTCTCTTTCTCTATGCTTTATCTGATTATCATTAAATCATTAATGCATGGTCCACATGTGTATTATTTATCCATCTTATCATATCATACTCAAAATAATTATTCCATACATATTGATGATCATATATATTACCCAGGGCCATATAGTCATATGCTAAAGTAATTCATTCTGGTGGTAGCTAAGCCCTAAAAGAGACTTATAGCACTCAATGACCATGACTAGCAATATATCACATAGTATAACCATCTCAACAAATGGTGTTGGAATATTATTAAACCGACTCATAACTTAGGATAAAATATTTAATCATTATGATTAAATTCCTATCCACTAGCTAATTAGTTGGCATCCACTTGCACCTTAAAGTCAACACATGTCATCTATATCCCTGTTAACCCAAAAAATCCCTCGATGAGCTCTACATGACCTACACCACCCAAATACATCTATTTCATCACCCTAATTGACCCCTACACCCATGCAAAGGCTCAAAAACATAAAAAGGGGCTTAAAAACCCCTAAAAAGAGCCAAAATAGCTCTCATAGGGGATAAAACCTTCAAAAAGGGGCTAAAACCCCTCAAAGGAGCTTAAAATACCCAAAGGAGCTAAGAAACGGATGAAAGGGGCTTAAAGCCCTAAAAAGGGGCTAAATCCTTGACCACGGGCTTAAAACCCTAAAAGCTCAAGAAAAAACTATAAATACAGGGGTGGGGGTCACTCTCAAAAGATTCATCATTTGCCTACCATTACTCTGCCCGTGTGAGTGCCTTGAGACCCATCTCTCTCAAGCCATTCACCCCTCTCTCCCTTTTTCTCCATTAGCCACTTCCCTTGTGTGTTGAGCTTAGCTCCACACCATTCAAACCAGTAAGGAGAGGATTCTCCTTGAGCTAGGGCATGGTGGCCCATCTTCCATTAAAAGCTTAGGTATAATGAGATGCATGCTTTGTTTAGTTTTATTTGTAGCTTACATGTATGTGTAGGTTTATTTCTAACACTAGATTGCAGGTTCTCCCTTGTTATAGGTTTATTTTATATTAACAGTTTCTTGCATGGTTTTGTATGGTTCACTAACCCTTTCCTGCAGGTTTCTCTTCCATCCACAGAGACCCTATCCTTTCGTCCTATAGACGGAAGGTAGCCGTTTCTGCTCGTAGCTAGGGAGAAATCCCTACTACAATCCTAGGAATACTTTATTTCTGATTCTGGATTGATCTTGACCACTTTATGGACATCCAGAATTGGTAACTGTGCTTTACTGCAGATTTTGCTTTATTCTGCTTTATCCATCTTTTTGTGGATAAGGTAAAGCTAGTTAACTAGGAAACTGGTATCTTTTGTTCCCAACCTGTCCTCCATGATTTTCTCTCCATTTTCTAGGATTAGCATGTTTATCCATCACTCTTGACAATTCACTCATGCTTTTTCTAATTCGTGAGGTCCTTGACTGATTTGGGATGTTCTTTAGCCACCTATTGGGGTTTATCATATTTAGTAAGTCAGCCTTTCTAATATTTATGAGGTGTCTCCATACAACTTGATTTTCCTATGAGGTATGTACTATATATGTACACTATTATTCATCATTAATGAATGGAAGGATACAATCCAGTATTCATCTCTTCATTCATGTGATTCAGACTCTTGTCTTCTCTCTATTTTTCTTGTGTATGCTTGTGAGAATTATCTTAGTATCAATATCTATTTCATGTGCTTCTTCTTAGCATCCATAACATTGGAGATATTATTTCTACATGGTATCAGAGCGCAAGGTTGATCAAGTTCTACAGAGTTGAGGAGCGCATCCACTCTCCTATCCCTCTCTGAAAAAGAGCTTGTCTAGCTTACAAGATTTTCTCCTAGTTTTGTTTTGCAAGTTGTAGAGAGTATCTCCTAGAGAATATCAACAACTTCAATATGGATTCAAAAGCTCCTCTATTATATCCTTTCAACTATGCTGATTGGAAACCCAAGATGAGAGAATACTTGAAGATGCAATGTCTATTTGAAGTCTCCATTGGTGCATTGAGCGAACCTGAGTCTTATGAAGAGAAGATTGATTGGCTGAATAATTGTGATAGATCTTATGGAATTATGTGTTTGGGAATGTCTACAAATCTACATCATCTCATATATTCTGTTGAATATCCATTTGAGCTTTGGAACAATTTGGACAAAGCTTTTGGTGTGCAGGAAGTAGAAGATGAAGCATTGAGCGAACCCGACATCTCCTCATGTTTTGTCTCTCAATATTTCTTGGCCTCTACATTATTTGGTGAATTTTATCATTATGAATAATTTTCTCATACATTTCATGTTGCTGCTACCCTCTTTGATTCAAATGCTTCCTCTTTCAATCAAGAAGCAAATATTGAAGAGCCATCTTTTTCTGTGTCTCTTGAAGGCGATTCTTCTTATTTTGATACTAATGATGAAGAATAAGTAACATATGGAGCTTCTATTGATATTGATTATTGTACATTCACCCATTCATTTTTCCATATATCTCATATCTTAGATTATGATATCTATGTGCCAGATCCTTCACACTTTGTGCATACCTCTCTCATTGATGGTGCACAACCTAGTGTCTTCTTGGATGTTTGATTAGCCAAATAAAGTACTATTAGTGTCATGCCACTTACCATACTTGATATCATGTGCTTCTGCATATCCTCCTTTGTTATTGGCATCAATACTCACAGCCTCCTTGAAGATTTTGAGCATCTCCTTATTTCCTCATTTCATACAGAGGATTCGTTACCCGTGTATTCCCATGAGTCTAATGATATGCTTATATGAGATTATTTGAATTCTGATTTAGAAGCATGTTTTAATGCTGATACACAAATCATACCACCATCCATACCATCTACCATACCTCTGAATAATCCTAAGACTATACAAATCCCAAGTTCACTAGTTGATTCTTCATTGGTCTCTTATGTAGTGATATTTATCTTACATGGTTGGAGTCTTTCCTATATTTCAGTGGTTCATTATCTATGACCTTAGTCATATTTGAACTGATATTAAACATGTTTGGATCTGTTCTAAACACTTATGGTTCATATCTTATGCCCATATTCCATCATTCATATTTTTACACCTATTAGTTTTTCCCAGTTGCTCATAGTTTTCCTAGTATAGCCCTATATCCTCATGGACTCACTGAAGCCTTTGTCTTTGTTTTTCCATATGCTAATGTTTATGATATATCAGAGTTTTATCAGCCTCATATCATATCTGGGAAGGTGCTACATCATATTGGCATATTGACATGTGATTCACATCACAATTTTGCAGCGATTAAGGGAATTGATTGGTAACAAATTGTCTTAATTTTTGTACTCTTTGGGAAGGAGTATGCACGTATCTCTTTTCCATTTCAGATTGTGTTTTCATATCAGATTTTTTCAGAAGGGAGAAGCATTCAGATAATTCTCCTACTTCATCAGTTGATGAGATACAAGGAGTCTCTCCTCTTCCTTCTTGCAGATTCTACACTCTAGCTCATGATCATGGAGTTCATGATTTCTTCATCAATGTATTTCACCAGAAGCAGCTCATTCAGCTCATTCAAGTGAAGTTAAAGATATGTTGAATACATATTGTTCAAATTTTGTGCCTTGTCCTTTCTTGAGGGAGGATTTTCCCCATGTGGTTTTTCCTCTTTCCTCATCTTTTCTGGACATAATAATTGTTAAAGGGTGACCATAGCCTTGTTGTTGGGCCCTATATACACCTATATTTTTGACATACCATCATAACTTCAGAATTAAAGGGGGGTGTTGGAATATTATTAAACCCACTCATAACTTAGGATAAAATATTTAATCATTATTTGATTAAATTCCTATCCACTATCTAATTAGTTGGAATCCACTTGCACCTTAAATTTAACACATGCCATCTATACCCCAAGAATGCTTTATTTCTTATTCTGGGTTGATCTTGACCACTTTATGGACATCCAAAATTGGTAACTGCACTTTACTGCAGATTCTTCTTTATTATGATTTATCTAGCTTTTCAGTGGAAAAGGTAAAGCTAGTTAACTAGGAAATTGGTATCTTTTGTTTCCAACCCATCCTCCATGATTTTGTCTCCATTTTCCAGGATTATTATTTTTATCCATCACTCTTGACAAATCACTCATGCTTTTTCTAATTCACTAGGTCCTTGACTGATTTGGGATGTGCTTTAGCCACCTATGGGGGTTTATCATATTTGGTAAGTCATCCTTTCTGAGCTTTATGAGTTGTCACCATACAAATTGATTTTCCTATATGGGATGTACTATTTATGTACACTATTATTCATCATTAATTAATGGAAGTGTTAGCACTCGTGCTAAATTTTGAATAGGTGCCTGCGGTAATTGGATGGCAGGAAGGGGTATAGGAAAAACCTTTCTGGGTTTGATGGTTTCGAGGTAGATAAAGAGGACTATCTTAAGCCCAAGTGAAGAATTGAATGACCCCATGGCACTTAAGCCGACATGAGTAGATCCAACCACCCTAGGGACAAGCAGCATAGATCAACGAGTATTGAGGATTTCACAATGGAGGATGTGCATAGAGAATTGTGCTATGAGGGCGTGTGAAATCCATGGATCATTTTGGATGCCCCAACGTACATGATAAATAGGGAGGAGGGTGGTTGCGAAGTGAAGGATGGCCTCGCGCTCTCGAATGGTGGCGATATGACAAGGATCCGATCAACAGCCTTGGCTGCTGTTGCGACGAGAAGATGCATGGCAGTTAAGGGGAAAGGGTAGCATGAAATCACGTAGGGAGTCCTCACCTTTGACAGTGGAAATATTTAGAGGCAGCTAACCAATGGCCCAAATGTGTTTCACGATAGGGATATACATGAAGGTTAACCTGCGGGCGGATCGCGAAGCGGGGTAGGGGCCGCAAGGTTGAACGGTTGAGATCTCACATAGAGGAGATCTATGACTAGGTTCTATTTCTCTGGCCCAAGATGCTAGGGGAAATAGGAAGGATAGGGGCTGCAAAATGGAGGCCGAGACAGGTAGTATCGATGACATAGATCGCCTCCCATAGTCCTAAGAGTTGCATCCTGTCACACGTAAGGAGAACGAGCGCCAGAATGATGAGGTGAAGAAACATAGGCGTGGACTTACATGCCTTACGGTATGGAAGAAAGGCATTGAGACCTAGGCATACCGGTGTCATCATAAATAGGAGACTAGTCCGGATGACTGAGCAATGCAGGTGACCAGAAGCCTATAGAAATAACAAGCCCGTCAAGGATTTAATACGGTTGATAAATGGGGCAGTCATCTCTAGGTATACAACATGAATAGTGTTTCCAGGACATAAAAACTCTACCAGACAGAAATACGAACTCGGAAGGAGCCTAAACATTTCTTCTAGCTAATGGCACATGCAAAACATGTTTCTGGAACACTAAGGAATGTAAAGGTCAGAAGCAGAACTAGTCATAGGTCTAATTCGATTTTGTACATCAGAGCATGCACAAAGGGAATAAATTCGTTAGTGCTGAAATGTTGTTGTCAGAGGCAACAAAGCCTACAGTTAGACATCGTAATGTCATTTTGATCCGGCATTCCCATCACACCATATTTCCTATTTGGTAGTAAATCATGGTGAATTTGCCACCTTAGGTAGTTTGTTAGGATTTAGCATGATTGTTTTTGGTTAATCCAATTTTGTAAGGAAATTTGATACCCTGTTTCAGGACGGATCCCGAGGGTAATTCATGTTATAAATAGAACCTCCTCAGTGGAAGATAGGGGTTGGATTGAATTTCATTTTTGAGGCCTCAGTGTCAATATTGTATCTCTGTAAACATTTTTGGGAGCAGTAATGAAAATAGCTCTCGACAGTTATGAGATTCATCACGGTGTATGTGTTTAGTTTGTGTTCTCTGTTATGCCATTTTCATGTATGTTATTTTCTAGTAATACATTTCGAGATTAGTATGCAAGAATTCGCTCTCAGTTAAGCGCTCCTGCATCAGAAATCGTATTTGTAATGTGATTGTAATAGCTGTGATAGAATTCATCCATTGATAGGTTCTCTGTCTCAGTTGTTTCCCTTGGTTATTTTATACTAAAGGTTTTCTCAGAGATTCATCCTTGATAGATGCCTCTGTTTTTCACCGGGCTCTTTCCTTATTTCTGTCTGCCATCACTCTAAATCTATTTGACTGGATGATGTACTTACTTTGCCTCATAATAAAAAGAGAAAATATTTTTTCATTATCTGTTGTAATGTCCTTAAATGTTTTAGACTGTGACTAATCCATCGCCCAATGGTTTCGATATTTGTCTGTCTTTCAATCTTTAATTTACAAACTGTCTTGTTACCAGTAGAAATCTAGTCTTCTGCATGCTTGTTTAAAGATAAATGTATATGTGAATGCTACCGTGAAAATGAGAGAGCCCTCTCTGAATTCCTTGGCTAGAAAGTAGTCTAAAGTTGGTTTGAAATGGTTACCCCTATGACTTCCTACAACAACCATAGGAAAATTACAAGGTGCTAACATCTGGCGCCTTGCCGGGGATGAAAGAGAAAATCATCCTTGGGAAAAATGACATTGCTTAGTTCTATGACCTAGTTGAGCAGCTGGTCCTAGACACATTTTGGTTGCATATGCTATGGTGCCTCCACTCAAGGCCTTTGAAGGTGACTCCACTGGAACCTTGAACACCTAGAAGCTGGAAATATTTTCAAAGGTTCCATGGCAACTCCTCTAGGGAAAATGAGCCCAATATAGCAGATCTTGGAAGGGCATGGTGAAATATGAGTTAATATGCTATCTTTCTCCAAGATATATTGTCCTTCCTGGTACATCTTTTCTTGTCTTTCCCTGGGCTGGTCCACGGGGAATTCACTCAGTGAATCTCTCACATAGCATGTGCAATCATGGGATATTAAAGAATACCCTTAATTTCGATACATATTGACCAAAAATATTTTTGTTGAAACCCCCTCCCAATACTTAAAACTTCCCCCCCACCCCTTTTTATACCCCAATGCTTATAAACCACCCTATCCCCCCACCTTAAACCCCTCATCCCCCCCAATACCTGCAATATATTGGTTCAATTTTTGACAATTTTAAAACCCACAATATGAACTATGTGCTAGGATATTGGTCAACAAGTAAAGCCCCCATGGGCTGGTCAAAATAGTTCTCCAATATTTATCACGCTCAGGGAAAGACCCTGGACCCATCCATGTATATCCCTCTCTAAATACCAAGGAATCTCCTTCGCCCTGCACATATGAATCGGGCCAGACCCCTTCATCCGAGCCCCATGAGGTTCATGATCCTACTGCTGACCTTGTTCCCTTCCCTGAACCCCCAGAAAAGGATCTCCATCCCTTATCTGATCTAGAACGTCCTCTACCCTCCTCTAAATGGGCCTCATCAAACTCCACGGTCAAAGGACCACCTGTTGCTACAACCCTGCCTCCGCTCATTTCAGAGCTCAAAGAGCCTTCCTCATTTAGTGCTATAGTCCCTCTTGAAGGCTCTACCATAACCCCAACACGGGCTAAAGGATTCGCCCCCATACTTCACCCTGCAGTCCTTCATGACCTTCCCCAGGGGTACGCCCAAAGGATTAAGCAATTTTTTGGGAAGAAGGGATATTCAACTTAGGAGAATTTGGGATGGTTTGAACATTGGATTGACCTAGAAGAAGTAGATCATGAAGATATAAAGGTCAAGTTGTTTTATTAAAGCCTTGTTGGAGAAGCAAGGATATGGTTCACTAGTCTTTTAGACATCTCCATCTCGAGCTATCAATATTTGTGGGACGCCTTCAAGGAGAAATGGGTGGAAAAGAAAGACCCCAGGAGGTGCTTATCTTAGTTATATGCCATCAGGAGGGAGGAGAGTGAATCTATCTAGGATTTCTCCGACGGATTTATGAAAGTATACAACAGTATCCCTTCTAAGTTCATAGCACCTCCTGGTGCCACCCAACTACAGTACGGTGAGGCCTTTGATAGCGAATTCTCTTTGTGGCTCACCAAAAGAAGGTCAGCCTCTCTATCAAACATGATGAATGATGCTGTGGAGGTGGAGATGAACCTAATTGCTGCCAGGGAGAAGGGGAGAGAAGAAGAAGAAAGAAGAGAGAACAAAGATCTCACCCAGCTTCTTCCCTCTAACACACTAGAGACTAGAATGAACAAGAGAATAGAGGCCATGGAGAGATGGATGGAGGGATTCATGATGAACCACAACCCCTGTCCCATAAGCAATCAAGAAGTCAGAGGACCCCTGTGTGTTGAGAAATCTCAAACTGCCCCTGAGAACCTATAGGAACACACATGGGCTTCTCTACTAGTGGAAGAGGAAGAGGACAAACAGCTAAAGTCTTCTTTGCACCTTGATCCTACTTTTCATGAAGAATATAGTTAGCAGGATGAAGGTAACTGCCTGTCGTTGTGCTTTGCCTCATTTGATTTTCTGAAACAGAGCTTAAAAATTTCTAATCAAGCGTAGAAAATGGAGGTTAGGAATAAGGTCATGGCATTGTTTAAAAAGGACGATGGGGGGAGGGAACAAATGAAATATTTTGTGCATCCTATTTTTTATTTTTATGAGCACACAGATGAGCAGTCCGAGCCCATACAGGATGAGTATTTCAATTTGTTTGCTGAAGAGAATAGCCTTCCTGTCGCAAGCCCTATCTGTGGGGATTTTGAGGAGGTTTTTGGACCTCAATTGTATGATGAGTACGAGGATAGCTGCTCAAAAGAGGAGGGCCTTAAATGGGATGTCTCTTCTTTTGTTTCCAATTTAGAATCCTTATATCAAGAAGAGCTTATTTCACTGGGTTTCGTTGAAGATGTTCCCTATGAAATGGAGGAGGGAAATCAAGGTTTGGAATGAGGAATTTAGGATAAGGAAATTGAGGTATCAGGTGCATATGGCCATGAAATTCCCTTGCATGAGTGTTTTGAAGAACAAATCAACAGTATGTATGGGAAGTTACAGCTGGAACAGAAATCATGGAGTCGACAAGGGCTAGGAGAAGTTCAGGACAGTCATGGGTTTTATGATCCGATGGATGAGTACATGGAGCAGTTTTGCCATGACAGGTATATAGCAATATTTTCAAAGGGCTGCCATGGCCCAATGGCCGCACTTGTGGGGAAGATATATGATGGGAATGATAGGATAATCATGCACAGTAAAAACCAGAGGTTCAAAAATAACCTCCTATTATTCCTCTTCGCTTTAATGTCCTTGATCAAGGAGGAGGGAAGAGCTCGCAAATGTAATCACCTGCTTTATTGGATTCAAGGGAAGTCATAAGTCACTTAAATAGGAAGTAATGATCATGTAGAGTAGGGTAAGTAGGAATGAATAAGCTCGGAATGACGAGCATTTCATTTCATTCTTGCAATTATTTCGTTGTATTATTATCTATTCGGCCTTTGTTTTTAGAGCACACTAGTAAATTTTTAGGAAATAAACACAAGATGAACCAATGGATCAGGAACATGATCTACGTAGGTTCTTTTCTACCTCACAGGGAGGATATCATCCCCCAGTTGGAGCCGCTATTAGCACTCGTGATCAATTTTGAATAGGCATCTACGGTAATTGGCTGGAAGGAAGGGGTATAGGAAGAAAATTTATGGGCTTGATGGTTTCGAGGTAGAAAAAGAGGCATATATTAAGCCCAAGCGAAGAATTGAATGACCCCGTGGCACTTAGGCTGACATGAGCAGATTCAAAAATTAGAGGGACAAGTAGCGTGGATCAGGGGGTATTGAGAATTTTGCAATGGAGGATATGTGCAGAGAATTGATCTATGAGGGCATGCGAAATCCATGGCTCATTTTGGACGCCTCAACATGCATGATAAATAGGGTAGAGGGTGGCTGTGAAGTGAAGGAAGGCCTCGTTCTCTCAGACGGTGGCGATCTGAAAAGGATTTGATCAACGGCCCTAGCTGCTGTCATGACAAGAAGATGCATGGCGGTTAAGGGGAAAGGGTAGCTTTAAATTGCGTAGGGATCCCCCACCTTCGATGGCGGAGATCTAGAGAGATAGCTAATCGATGACCTAGACATGTTTCACGATATGGAGATACACGAAGGTTAACGTACGGGCAGATCATGAAGCGGGGTAGGGGCTGCAAGGTTGAATGATTGATATCTGGAATAGAGGAGATCTATGGTCGGGGTCTATTTCTCTAGCTCGATATGCTAGGGGAAATAGGAAGGACAAGGGATACAAAATAAAGTTTGGGACATGTAGTATATATGGCATAGATTGCCTCCCGTAGACCTGAGAGTTACAACCTAACACGCGTAAGGAGGAAGAGCTCTAGAACGATGAGGTGATGAAAGGTATGCATTGCCTTACACGCCTTACGGTATGGAAGCAAGGCACTGATACATGGGCGTACCTGTGTCATCATAAAGAGGGGACTAGTTCGAGTGACTGAGCAATGCAGGTGACCATAAACCTACAGAAATAACAAGCCCATCGAGGATTTAGTACGATTGATAAATGGGGCGGTCATCTCGAGGTATGCAATGTGAACAATGCTTCTAGGACATATAAAGGACACCAGACAGAAAGACGAACTCAGAAGGAGCCTAAACATTTCTTCTAGCTAATGACATAGGCAGAACATGTTTCTGGAACACGAAGGAACGTAAAGGTCAGAAGTATAACGGGTCACAGGTATAAATCGAGTCTGTACATCAAAGCGTGCACAAAGGTAATAAATTCGTTCGTGCTGAAAATTTGCTATCGGAGGAAAGTGAGCCTGCAGTTAGACACCACAGTGTCATTTTGATCTAGCATGCCTGTCACATCATATTTCCTATTTTGGTAGTAAATCGTGGCAAATTTGTCACCTTAGGTAGTTTGTTAGGATTTGGCATGATTGTTTCTAGTTAATCCCATTTTGTAACCAAATTTGATACCCTGTTTTGAGATGTATCCTGGGGTAATTCACGTTATAAATAGAACCTCCTCAATAGAAGATAGGGGTTGGATTGACTTTCTTTTTTGAGGACTCAACGTCGGTATTGTAGCTCTGTAAACATTTTTGGGAGTAGTAATGAAAATAGCTCTCGAAGGTTATGAGATTCATCATGGTGTATGTGTTTAGTATGTGTCCTCTATTATGCCATTTTCATGTATGTTATTTTCTGCTAATACATTTCTAGATTAGTATGAAGGAATTCGCTCTTAGTTAAGTGCAGGCCTGCATCAGAAATCATATTTGTAATGTGATTGTAATAGTTGTGATAGAATTCATCCATTTATAGGTGCTCTGTCTCAGTTGTTTCCCTTGGTTATTTTTCTACTAAAGGTGTTCTCAGATATTCATCCTTGATAGATGCCTTTGTTTTCACCGGGCTCTTTCCTTATTTCTATTTGCCATCACTTTAAATCTATTTGAATGAATGTTACACTTACTTTTCCTCATAATACAAAGAGAAAATCATTTTTCATTATCTGTTGTAATGTCCTTAAACGTTTCAGGCTGTGACTCCATCGGCCAATGGTTTTGATATTTGTCTGTCTTTCAATCTCTGATTTACAAAGTGTTATGTTACCAACATAAATCTAGTCTTCCGCATGCTTGCTTAAAGATAAATGTATATGTGAATTCTACCGTGACAATGAGAGAGCCCTCTCTGACTACCTTGTCTAGAACGCCGTCTAAAGTTGGTTTGAAATGGTTACCCCCATGACTTCCTACAGCAACCATATGAAAATTATAGGGTGCTAACAGGAAGGATAAACTCCAATATTCATCTCTTCATTCATGTGATTCAGTCTCTTTTCTTCTCTCTATTTTTCTTGTGTATGCTTGTGAGAATTATCTTAGTAGCAAGATCTATTTCTTGTGCTTCTTCGTAGCATCTTTGCTCATAGTATTGGAGCTATAATTTCTACAAATGGAGGTCCACAATATTGATGCAACACAAGAATTCAATCTTGATACAACACAAGATCATCTGAACAATTGGAGATCCATTCTCATAGGGTACCTTCTCTGAGAATACTTGACTTGATATTACTCACAAGTCTAGTCTTGATATTACTCACAAGACTCAGCTTGATAATACTGACAAGATTTACAATACAACATCACCACCTCAATCATATGAGGATACACAGGACTTGATATGACTCACAAGTATGACTTGATATTACCCACAAGTCCAGAGAATGACTCATGATGTTTTATAATCAATAGGGATTTCGTGGGAAAAGATAGGGTGATGGGTGGGTAGAGAAGGAAACAAAAGAACCTGTAGCGTGAGGAAGATTATGGAAAATTCAAACTATTTGAGAAATTCGATGATGTTTTCCAATTTTTGGTTGATACCAATTGCCCAGGGATGATTTTAAGAAACCCCCTATATTTATATGTATAAAAAATGGGTGAACCTCTTCAATATATAGGAAAATTTGAAGGCGATTTTATCAATAATATAATAAGTATATATAAAAAATTTGACAAATCTTTCTTTTTATTATATAATGTTGTAAAATCCCGGTGAATCTTTCATTTTATTATATAATGTTGTAAAATCTTGGCAATTCTTTCATTAAGCTATAATATATTGTAAAATCTTGCCGAATATTTGACTTCATTATAAAAAAAATTGTAAAAACTAGCGAATCTTTCACTGATGTATAAAATATTGTAAAAATGGAGGAACAACAACATTAGTCAAATAACATGAATCACAACATAAAAAAACAGAATATGTAGACTCACGAGTCACAACTGGAAGGTGTTAGTGAAACACAACTGCACTGACTAGATTTAGGGTAAGTGGGGACTCCACTTGTTATCTCGTCCCTTAATGGTAAACATACAAGTGGGGACCTGAATATTGACAAACCGGTAAACTAATAGAATTAGACATTATGATCGATCTTGGCCTCCACTAGCCAATTGAGTTCGTAGAGGCTAATACAATTATGCATTGTAATTATGTCAATTTATTATTGCATTAAATGAATGTTAGTCTTGTGTCAATAGGTATCCTACGATTAATGCATAGAACATTTTTCTCTTCGCTTAGCTATGTAGAGCTCATTTATTTTTCTGAATAACGATAAGTATTTACAAATAAAATATATAATTAGCATAAAAGAATCGAAAAAGTGAAGACAATTAATTCATGCAACTAAAAGGTAATAAAAACATATTTTCTCAAACCTTGAATCAATGGAAATTGACTAAAACCAATCTTGATTCAAGCTACAACAAAGGGTTAAATCAAGCATCCAATGAGGACTAGTGAATCACCCTTGAATTTAATTATATATGTGTAGCTTTCCACCAAATTTGGGTGTGGCCCTCTAGGATAAGTCAAGCTAGTCACATCTTATGCAATTCTCTTAGGTTGTGAAAACTAAATCATAGACTTCATAAACTCATAACCAATGGTTCAACTTGAAAACAATGATCTCGCCTTGAGAGGGCTTAATGTCCACTTTGAATAGATGTTGAGAAGATGTGTTGCTAGAGCTTGGCCTCTCTTTTTCTATTTTTTTCATTAGGGATTTATCTTGAGCTTTTTTATATGTTGGGTGGTATAGGAAAATTACTTACAAATAATAGATTTATCCCCAACAAGAGGTTGATTCTCCTTGATAGAACAAGATAGACTAATTTCTTTTTTCTTAAATTAGATCAATGAAAATGAAAAATAGTGACAAAAGAAAAACATAATACCTCTTGGTCCTCATATGTTTATTGTCTATGAGTATCAATTGGTAGCTTGAACCCTCACCACTTGGATTCTATGAACAGCTATACCCAGTCAAACTCAAGATATGTTTACTCTTTCTTTTGACAATAATCATAAATATATATTCAAATGTAGTTAACCTATTGTAAACAGGAAATAAATTTTCCAATTCTATCTTATGAACAATATGCATTAACAATTAAATACCAATTTACCAAGACTTAAGGGTGGAGAAGAGAGATCAATATTAGGAAACTTGGAAGTTTACAACAATATTGAATACATGGTCATGATGATTCTGACCTCCTGACTCTATCTTGGGTTCCTCCTACCTTTACCTTATTCAAACTCTCACTTAATTCAAGGATTTAGATCACCATACCGTGAGGGAGCCTACAAAGGTGGATCTAAATTACCTTAAGATATTTAGATTAAACTTGTAGAGAAATGTCTAGGGTTTCTCTTAAAGCAAAGGTATTGGTAGCAACGTGTTCTCCTAGTATATCAAGGGCTAACCTAGCTAATCCTTACCATATATGAATCTTCTATTTATACTTAGAGATATCAATTCATGTGGTTTAAGATCAAAATCAAAGACATACAAGTGTACACCTCTAGTGCATCACTCAAAACCAACATTTTGTACCTTTTATATACTTTTTGTTTTACTTTGGTATTGTCTATGTGTTGCTTCAAAGCAAGAGATGGGTGCCTATGGGTTTCCACGCACTAGGGCACAATCACAATGAGGGGTTGTCCAAAATAGGCACTAAGAGACTCGAAATCGTAAAGGTCATTATAGGTGAGGAGATAAGGTTAAGGATGACTAAATAAACTTATAACAAGTACTATCATGATATCCAAAATCTCCATTAGAGCTAAACCACTACTCAAAGAGATTGAATTTTCCCTCTAGTGATAGCATTGTCATATCCCCGATGATGCCAGTGTTTTTTTTGCTTCTCGTCTCACATATCATTTAACTAATTCATCTTTTGGAATGTCTTCATTATTATCTACTATATTTGCGGCTTAAGGTTATTTTCCCACCTTCCTTGTATTGATTTTTGGATCATGCAACTATTCCACGGGAATGGGAAAAAAATGGTTATGATACCAAATATGATTTGCAAACTATCATGGATATTCCATGAGGTAGCTCATCACAACATATTTGAATATGATACTATAAATAGAATTACATTATATTATACTATATAGTGAATTTTTAGGATTAAGTTGTGATATTAGAAGCATGCCACTTGAAACATTGAAATGAATTGAACAAATAAGAATATGAATACAATGTTAATAAAAATGCACAACATTAACAAATTGAAGACAAAATCTAACTTGGAGAAACTGGTGAAGGTGAAAACTCTAGCCAGAAATAAGGATTGTGCATTGCTCTTTTAATTCTTTGTTTGTATAATGCAAGATACAGAGAAAGATTTGTTCACTATATAGAGAGTAGACATTGTGTCATATGATAGGTCACTAAAGGATTCACTTCTTCCTCTATTTTTTTTTAATATCTCATTCCTTTGCATTGTTCAACTATAGAACATAAAAAAATTGTAATTGAAATGGAATTTTGTTTCTTACCTTTTGATATAGCATTGTCTAACTCACTGATTCTAAAAACTCCCTACATCCTTATTAGACATTAAACTATGGAAAAAAATCCTTCAAAAAACCCACTTTTGGCATGTATACATAGGTTGTCAGTTAGCAACACACATATGTGTGTTACACTTTATCAGCATGCATACATCTCTCAAAATTTTGATAAAAATAAAAATGTGGAGTACCACATGTGTTTTAGGTGGTTGAAATTTGTTTCTCGTCCACATAATACTTAGTTATACCTGAATCAACCCCCTAAACTACCTCTCAAATATAAAAGCAAGCCCCAATATGAAGGAAGGGGACCATACACCAACAAAGTAATTACATGATGGAGGAATTGAATGGGAGTTTCCTCATGGTTTGTATAGCATCCTTCCCCTTCATTTCCCATACCTATTTAGTTCTTCCTTTTCCCTAGAGTGAGTGGGGATAATACCATTTGATCATTTGTTCTCCTAATTCAAGGAACAATATGGAAGAAAATCTATTAGTGGCCCAAGCACGAAGAATTCAAATTGATGACAGAGGCACTGCATTGAAGATTCAAGTGTATCTTACTTTTGTACTTTTGTAGTTGTTTAGGAGGATTTGTATGAAGGAGGGAGAAGGGGGGTCATGGTTGATTTCAACCATCCAAACTCATGTGATCACAATCGTCCCTAAGGACGATTTTTGGTAGTTGGGACGAGGGGTACCAAAGAACCTTGTGATGAACCCATTGTAAAGCCAAACTGAGACTAAGACCAATGTGAATCTTTAATATTTTTGTGAAATGGCATAGATCCCATTTTGGTAACCATTAAACCTTGAACATAATATTTTGAAGATCTAATTCAGTACATTAGTTTTTCTCGTGTTTTCCTTTATATAGTTTTAGGTTGTGTGCTTGAGAAAATTGTAGCTATGTAGGTAGGTCTGCACTGACCCATGCCAAGGGCATTAATTCCACTTCCAATGTTTTCCAATGGGTGAAGAGACGAGTGTGGTAACTTATATTGCTTTGGGAAGGGATTCACTCATGAGAGAATATAAACAACTTGTTCTATACTTGTTATGTTGTGGATTCTGCTTCATTGACGTAGGAATGACTTTTATAATGGTGCTTTCATGGAATCATTTGAAGTTAAGATATTAAGTAGCATTTCATTGTCTCCTCTCAAAGGTTGTTGGTCGGTGTACATGCTACTCAAGACCACTTCAATGTCTCTTCTCCCCTAGCACTCAATGCCTAATTGGATCATCTTTCATTGTACATTTCCTCTCTAGTTTTGTTGATGTATTTTTGTTATATTTACTTGTGAATACTTTTAGTTGTGTATGCAAGCATAATATAGCATAATGCCAATGCATGTTGGAGTCATTATCCAACCCACACATTATTATTTGGCCTAATTGTCCTAACTTACCACTTATCCTAGGTTATTGGCTAGAATATGTTTCTGCATTATCAACTGGATCATCCTCATTTAATCAGGGAGGCTAATTGTGTCTTCTCCTTCAATCGGGGAGACTAACTTAGCTTCCTCCTTCAATCAAGGAGAAAATATGGGTTGATCTTCATGACCTAAAAGCCCCAAATCAGTTAACTGATGGTTATTCCACCAAATTTTAGTTAAATGTCAGCTGTATAGGAACCTCCATCATTGTTTTGCCTATTTTTGGTAATTTCCAGTTAACTGGAGTGATTGAAGGCACCTCCAACAAATTTTGGTGACTTATTTCAGTTCATTTCACTTGATCCCACCTAACTAAAGTTAGACATGTGCCCTCACCTACTGATTGACATGCAGTTGAGTTCTATTCAGTTAGACTCAGTCATAACTTCCTTTGATTCAGTTAGAGTTTATTATGGTTGTGATTAGTGGTTAACTTATGTTTCTATTGTGGCTAACTGACAGCTAATCCACTCGCATGTATGCAATTCGAATGACCTCCTTGGAATTTTGAATTTTTTGTCTATTCATGCCAGTGTATGACATTGTATCTTTACTTTTGATTAATGATAACAATTTTACAGGTGCAACTCCTAATTGCAGTGTTTTCATGTCATTTTTTTGTGTAATTGATCCTTGAATCTTCTGTAAGTTGTGCCTTGGTCCTCATATTACTGTGACTCAATTTTAATATGGTATCAGATCCACGACGAGACAAGGCTCTTCTTCTCCAACAATATTTCTTGATGGATCTATGATGCAATTTGAGCAAAAATCTCAAAAATTCCATCTCTACACCAGAAGCAGAGAGTTTACCACATAATTCTTGGGAAAAGGAATTGTTGATCAAGCTTTCTTGATTGACTAAGCCAGGTGTGAAGAAAACTACAAAAGTGCAGGTTGTTCGACCTTACTTTGTATTTTTTTTTTTGTGATTTGTAGTTTTTTCAGAGTCTTTCACTGCATTCACTACAACAACATCATGGCTTCTTCTGTGAATATACTCACTCCTTTCAATTACCACCAATGGAAGGAGGACATGGAGATTCAGTTGCACTCCAAAGGACTCTACAGAGTCACAATGGACACGGAGAAAGAGCTGAATCATGTTGTTGACAAAGCAAAATACTGGAATAAGCTTGATGAAGCATATGGATTTATGTGCCTTTCAATCTCTAGAGATCTTGTTTTCCACATCACTGGGTTGAAGACTCCGAAGGAGATTTGGGATAAACTTTACACTCTGTTTGATAAGCAAGATGACCTGACGATCTATCAGCTGGAGAATGAGCTGATTTCTCTAAACCTAGGCAAATTCAAAACCATGAATGATTTCTTCACCAAATTCAATCACCTAGTGCTCCAGTTGAAGCAGTGCAAAGTCTAGAAGGAGGATGATCAACTCATCCTATCCATCCTCTCAAAACTTGGCCCAGATTATTCAGTCTTTGTGTCCACATTCCATACCGGGAAGCTCACAATCCCAAATTGGAAAAACTGACCCTCAATGCATTCATTGAGTCTCTCACAAATGAGCATGACAAGCTTTTCCAAATGGGGATAATCAGATATTCCAAGGACCAAGCTTTTTTTTTGGAGGACCCAAGGCTACGAATGGAAAGGGGAATAAAAAGAACCAAAATACTAATTTTGATGCTCCCAAGCCAAAGGAGAAACCTCAGTAGCTGGATGGGCCCTCAGTCTCAAGAAAGAACAAGCACAAAGGAAAAGAAGGAAAAGAAAAAATAGAATGTTCCTATTGCGGAAGGGGATTTCATCATGAAATATCCTGCATGAAGAAAAAACTTTATTCCATGACTCTTCTCCTTGAGAAGAATAACATCAATATTCCTGAAGGTGCAAGGAAGAGAGAAAATTATGATCGGAACATTCAGCCCGAAAGAGGACATGCCCTCATGGAAAATGTTTCGAATCCTAGAGCTCTACTTATAGAATCTGGTACTTCAAACCATATGGTGGTAAGCAAAGAACCCTTTTTATTCTTGGACTCCAACAACAACATTCCCACCCACATGGGAGATTATTCTCAAATCATTTTGAAGGGAAAAGGTACTGTAAAACTTGAACATGGAAGCTTCTATGATGTTTCGTATGTGCCCTCCTTGGCTTCAAATATGTTGAGTGTATATCAAATGACACACATGGGATTTCCCAAGAGATTTACTTTCATCCCGAATGATGTTGAGATCTCAAAAATGGCATACAGAAAACTCATTGCAAGATGTATAGAGAATCATTCTGCTAAAACCTATGAGTTTTCCAAGTTTGTTCCTGATGCAAATCCTACCGCCCTTATGACTCATGGGAATGAGGTTAGACAGATGTGGCATGAAATATTTGTACATATGAACTTCAAATACTTCCATAAACTTCAAAATCATTCCATGGTGGAAGGCCTCCCTACCATCAAAACCTCCAGTGGAATTTGCAAAGGTTGCATTGTCGACAAACACCCTGAGCACAAATTTGATCGGGGAATGGCAAGCCATGCTACATGTATTTTGGGGTTGATCCACTATGATATCAGAATTCCTATTCCTAAAACCTCCATGAATGGTTCAAGGTATGTTCTCACTTTGATTGATGACCCATCGAGATACACATGGGTCTTTTTGCTCAAGAAAAAATCTGAAGTTCTTGAAACATTCATTGAATTTAAGGCTTCTGTTGAGAATGCTTCTCAGAGAAAGCTAAAGGATCTCATATCTGATAATGGAGTAGAGTACATCAAATATGAGCTTCTGCAAATATAATCTAAATATGGCATCTAGATAGAACACTCCATTCCCTACACACCCCAGCAGAATGGTGTAGCAGAAAGGAAGAACCGTGCCCTAGAAGAGATGACCACCTGCATACTTGAAGCTAAAGATTTACCTTCAAATATTTGGTATGAAGCAATGAATGTTGCTGCCTACATTCAGAACAGGGTCCCTCATTCATTTGTGAAAGTAAAAACTCCTTTCAAAGCATACTTTGGTCACAAACTGGATGTGTCCAATTTCAAAGTTTTTGGGTCTAGTGCTTAGGCTCGAATTCCACTTGACAAGAGGAAGTCTTTGCAACCACAGAGTATTGAGTGTATGTTCATTGGGAATCCATAGGAATCAAAGTGATACAAACTCTTTAATATCAGAACCAAAAATATATTCATAGAGAGAAGTGTCTGCTTCGAAGAACCTTTCCAAGATGTGGAACTAGTCGAGGAAGAAAATGTTGAAATTTCCTCTCGTTCTGCTGATGATTCTGATGATGAAAATGGAAGTGCGAGCTCTAATTTTTTAGATATGATGTCTGATATCAGTTATAATAATATATTATGTTCTGAAACAAATCCTAATGTTCCCACTCATCTCCCAACATGGGCCGAAAAGACTCTCTTCCGCCGAGATAGATGTTGGAAATCTTGTTGATCCAAGGAGAACCTGGTCAGATTTTCAAAGAGCAGGTGTTTCTCTATCTTGCAATGATTATTTTCTGTCTAAGACCTTCTATATGATGATTTTATCTAATCCTAATTCATACTATCATGCTCAGAATGATCCTAGATGGCAAGCTGCAATGGATGAAGAGTTTAACTCTCTTCGAAAAAATGCAACTTGGGAGCTAGTTTCCCTTCCACCTGGGAGGAAACTTGTTCAATGCAAGTGGGTATATCGGAAAAATGTTGATGTATATGGATCAAAATGAAAATATAAATCACATATGGTTTCAAAATGATTCTCCCGAGTCCAAGGAGTGGAATACCATGAGACCTTTGCACTGGTGGCAAAAATGGACTCCATAAGGCTAGTTTTGGCCATTGCTGCATCCAAGCACAGGGAGGTCCACCACATGGATGTAAAAAAGTGATTTTTATCCATGAAGACCTGAAATAATAGATATACATGAATCATCCTAAAGGTTATATATCAGATCCATCGTTGGTTTGTAAGTTACAGAAATCTTTATATGGCTTAAAACAGGCCCCAAGATCGTGGTACGCCAAAAATGGATTCATTTCTTCTCTCACGAAACTTTGAAAGATGTAAGTCTGATACAAATATGTATTTGAAAGAATATGAAGGTAATTTACTGATAATATATATTTATGTTGATGATATTCTGATCATAGGAAATACACTTGCTTCAATTGCCTTCATAAAAACTGCTTTACATGATGCTTTTGAGATGAGTGATCTAGGCTTGTTGAGGTAGTTTCTCGGGAGAGAAATAACTCAAGATTATGATAGTATTGTGGTGAAACAATCCAAATATGTTTCATACCTGTTAATTAAGTTTAATATGGATGATTTTAATGTTGCACCATTTCCTTTCCTCTTAGGAATCAGTCTTGAAGAGGGAAAAACAACTGCAGAAGTGAATTCTACTCTATACTATCAGTTGATCGGAAGCCTTCTCTACTTGAAACATTCAAGGCCTGAAATTTGTTATGTTGAAAATGTTGTATCAAGGTATATTAAGTATCCTCATGATATTCATTGGAGGGCAGCTAAGAGGATTCTACAGTGCGTGCAAGGTACTAGATCATATGGCATTCACTATGCTACTGATTCTGAACTAGAATTGGTAGGATTTACAGATTCTGATTGGGAAGGAGATTCCATAGATCGGAAGTCCACTTTTGGCTATGTTTTTATGTTTGGTGGTGGGCCTATTTTTTGGTCAAGCAAAAAGTAGGCTTCCATTTCCCTTTCTTTAGCAGAGGTAGAGTACAAGGGAGTGATCAATGCATGCATCCAAGCAGTTTGGTTGCAAGGTATTTTGTCCGAGTTTGATATTGGTAGTGATTCATCTACTTTCATTTTTTGTGACAACCAAAGTGCTATCAAGATCTCAAAAAATCCAGTTCAGAGGTAGAGAACCAAACACATTGATATCCATATGCACTACATCAGAGAACTAGTGCATGGCGGGACAATTGTTCTGCAATACTGCCCAACTGAAGAGTAGATTGCAGACATTTTCACCAAGAACTTTACTGAGAAAAAGTTCACTTACCTCCGTTCATTGTTGGGGATGATTTCATCAGGTTTAAGTTAGTTGATTCTTTAGTGTTCATTTTGAGGGGGGGTTTTGTTCCCACAGGGTTTTCCTCTTTTCCTCACTTAGCGTTTTTGAGAATCTTAGAGTTACTTTATTGTACAGGGTGACCTGTGGCATTTTTTGTCAGGGGCCTATATTTCTTTTACTCCTCCACATGAGTATAGATTAAGGGGGGGTGTTGGAGTCATTATCCAACCCACACATCATTATTTGGCCTAATTGGCCTAGTTTACCACTTATCCTAAGTTATTGTCTCAGATATGTGAATCCATCATCAACTGGATCATCCTCCTTCAATCAGGGAGACTAATCATGTCTTCTCCTTCAATCGAGAAGACTAACTGAGCTTCCTCCTTCAATCAAGGAGAAAATCTGGGTTGATATGCATGACCTAGGTGCCCCAAATCAGTTAACTGATGGTTATTCCACCAAATTTTAGTTAAACTGCAGTTGTATAGACAAATCCATCATTATTTTTCTTATTTTTGGTAATTTCCAATTAACTGGAGTGATTTAAGGCGCCTCCAACAACTTTTGGTCAATTGGTTCAGTTCAGTTCACTTGATCTCACCTAACTAAATTCAGGCATGCACCCTCACCTACTGATTGGCATGCAGTTGAGTTCTATGTAGTTAGACTCAGTCATAACTGGCGTTGATTCAGTTAGAGTTGATTATGGTTGTGATTAGTGGTTAACTGATGTGTCTATTGTTGCTAACTGACAGCTAAGCCACTCTCATGTATGCAATTCGAATGACCTCCTTGGAATTTCGAATTGTATGGCTATTCATGCCAGTGTATGACATTGTATCTTTACTTTTGATTAATGATAACAATTTTATAGTTGCAACTCCTAATTGCAGTGTTTTCATGTCATTTTTCGGTGTATTTGATCCTTGAATCTTCTATAAGTTGTGCCTTGGTCCTCATAATACTGTGGCTCAATTTTCATTATGCACAGTGATAAATACGTATTAAATTTACAACGATAAATTTTTACACATGGTGCATAAACGACTTATTTCTTTAGTTCTATCTTTCACAAAGCAGTATCTAAAAATTGAGAAGCACCAATTATTGATTTGTATCACAGCTTATTTGTTTCCAAATCTCGTATGATTTTAATAGAAATTGTTAAAGTAAACATAAAACAATAATGAAGATTTAAAACTGAAAATATATACCTGCATTCAATCCCAATTGTAAAGAAATATAAATTATGTGGAAAAATACAACGAAGAATACAACGATTTCATATTAGCTTTCTAACAAACACCCTCTGTTGCATATATCTAGTCCTTTTCAATTTCTAGAGCTACCTTGAAACAACCCTTCGTACAGAGAAACAGTTTTATGCTAATAACCATCCCATAAATTTATACAGCATAAGGAATAAAATGATGGGTTTCTCACTCCAAGAAAGTATGCTCAAGGAAAGTTGGCAATCCAAATTGCAGATTATTTACCATATGGTAAGACATATACATTCTGTGGAAAAATACAACGGGGAATACAATTTTTTCTTATTAACTTGTAACAAACACCCTCTGATGTATATTTCTAGTCTTTCCAATTTCTAGAGCTAACTTGAAACAATCCTTTGTACTGAACATTTGTCTGATAACAAGAATCACATAAATGTATACATCATAAAAAATAAAATGATGGCTCTCACTCCACTAAAGTCTGTTCAAGGAAAGCTACTCATCCCAATAGCATATTCTCTACCATATGGTGTCCAACCCCCCTCCTTGGACCGACCGAAACACACATAGTACAGTTCACTCAGTATCAAGGTGAACACTGTAAATGATGCTCCTGCTGCAAAGACACCCTTTCGCACAGTGTTTCACAAGAAACATTGGTTGATTGGTAAAAACCCATGTATTTTGTATGCAGGTGTTTCTTGTTGTACCACAGACAAAGCAAGTGTAACAACCCTAAAAATTCACAAAAATTTAAAGTTTTTCTATGTGACATTTAATGCTAGTTCATAGCCAGAATGTTAGTTTAATAACTAACTTTAGTTTATTTAACAGTTAGTTTACCATACAAGACATCAAGAGAAAACTTAGAAGTCAAATCTTTTTTATTAACAGTGACTAAAAGGCTACAGAAATATTTACCTACTAACTTGCAAGTCACATGTCCCTAACCATATTCAACCTAGATTGATTTTCAGTCTTGAATAAAAGTTTAACAGAGTTTAAGAGTTTCAAATTATTTAATTCATATCATTGATTTGTTTGTGAGCATGTGTATGACTCTGATGGTTGTTTTATTTTCTTACTAAAGGGGCTTGAGGTTAGCTCGAGGCTTACTTAGCTTTTCATAAAGCTTATGTAGATCCCATGCTTGTACAGGATTCACAGGTAAAACCTACTTCCAAGTTTATGATGTAAGAAATAAAACTCGGAAGACCAAATGAGTAAGCTAGAAAATATTCTTGAACTCTATTTAATGTATCGATTATCTATTCCTAAGCATTCCTAGGCCTATAACAGAGTTTACTATACCTAGGTAGCCAAATGGAGTTGGTAGTGATGATCATTTGTTCTCACAGATAATTTATGGCATATAGTCATCCAACATGTTTTTAGTTGAATGCAGTATTATGAGCCTAAAAACATTCTGCATGTTTATAACTATTCTCTTTTCCATGTTAACCTAGAAATTCCTAAGTTCTAATGTTATCATTATTAATTTTTGCACTTGAAACTCATTGCAAAAATAAACAAGCTAACCTAGACATAACAATTATCATTATTAAAATGGCAGTTTAAAACTAACTATAAATATAACAATACTAACATATGCATATCACCAATGCATAAATATTAACTATAACCTATATAAGACTACACAATGCATATATAAAACTATAACCTAGCTCGAAGCTTCAACCTATCAAACCATAAATTGTTTAATTGTAAACAAATGTAATATTATTACCTTGCATATAATAATTTGTATAATGTTTTAACCAAAGTAATGGTGATGTTTCTTATACATATCGCAGGCTCCAAACTATATCCAACGAATATAATATTTCAATGTTAGTGGATTTCAATGTTTTTGGAATTAAACCCTAGGTACTTACCTTCAACGTTTCCCTAAAAACACCTGGCTTCATTTGTTGTTTACTATTGGAAAGGGAGCATGGGATGACAGGCCCTCGGACTTCTTGGCTCTTCTGCAATGATTGTCACCCAGGCTTGAACCCTGGTTCCTCAAGCTCAATGTTTAAACAATGATTACTTTCATTTGCACGAGGCGTTAACAGGATTGAAGCTCTGTTTTTTTTTGTCATGACCACGAGCTCAATGTTTATACCGGTAAGTCGTTTCAAAATCCTCCAAGCATTTTCATTGTCTTTTTATTCATTTGTACCAAGCTCAATTTTTACAGTTCTAATCCGTATTTGTTTTATGATAGGTGAAGAAGATATAGGCGAAGGTTGAATGCATTTGCTTGAGCTTGAAGGTTGTGGGCATGAAAGCTCGGGTAAGCCTCGGTTTCAACCTGGGGATATCCTTCGTCGTGATTGTG
This sequence comes from Pseudotsuga menziesii, assembly GCA_001517045.1. Classification (NCBI taxonomy): domain Eukaryota; kingdom Viridiplantae; phylum Streptophyta; class Pinopsida; order Pinales; family Pinaceae; genus Pseudotsuga; species Pseudotsuga menziesii. Next base: position 119,979 of record LPNX010180250.1, on the reverse strand, counting down.
TCTACGATGAAAATGATGGTGCTTATGGATTATTACTATGGGGGTTTGAAATACTTATGGCATAACTGTTGTTTTGTTTTGTTTTAAAGATGGAGTTCGTATGGCTATTCTTAGTTATAACCCTGGGGGTTTTACCAATGAGCTATGACTCTTGTAAATATTTATTTAGGGTAAAAACGTAATTGTTTAGGGTTGTGTTTTGTAAAAATGTTTTAATACTGTATTTATGATAAGTGGAAGCTTCCTCGGCCTTTTTACTCGACCACTGTAACTCTTTCGTGGCTACGAATATGTTGAGGCGTGTTGGTTTTTTAGTAAGACAAAGTGGCGACCGTTGGTTAATTTCTGATTAAATAAAAGACTTGGTTTATAAATATTTTGTTTCTAAGAGGTAGGGTTTACAACTAGAAAGTAAATACTTATTAACATTTGTTTTCCTTTTTGTAAATGTTGGTTGTGTAATGCATTACGTTTGGTAAACAAAAGATTTATGTTAGGACGACCATCTGTTTGTAAAAAAATTCTCTGGCCGCAAAATGGTTTAGGTTATTTGGCACATTTGTTGTTGGAATTCTTTTTTTGAGCAACCTGTCCTGTAAGGAATAATCCTAGGGTTTGGTTTTTGAAATAAACAGTTTCGATTATTTAGGTTACCTTTATGACTTCAATGATTTTTGGTATAAATGATGGTAAAATCATGATGGTTTTCCTTTTAAAATAGAAGCGCTGGTAATCTATCCTTTTTCATAATGGGATTTTGTACCTAGATATGAAAGTTTAAAAATAATAGATTAGGGATTAGAAACACAGTTTATAAATGAGTTATATTGATAGTTTGTAGTTGGGTTGCATTAAGTTCCTAAATTCATTTACTGTAAAATGAATTGAGTGATATGTTTATGATTTAGGTTTTTACAGTACTAGAATAATGAATGATTGTTCTGTACTAAATATAATAATTAGATGGTTACTACAGTAATTGTTAATGTACTATATAAATATGTACTATAATAGACTCGGTCTATTAACTGTTCATCCTAAATTTACTGTGTTAGATGTTTAAAGGAAACAGTTTGAGGTTTTAACTCGTGCATTAATTATTATAATATAAATAGGGTAACATTGGTTATATTTTAGGTTTTACAGTATTAAATAATGATTGGTTTATTTCTTTACTAAATGTAAATACTTAGTTTATAATATTGTAATTATTAATGTATTATACTTCCCATAGTTTATTGACTGTGTGATAAAAGCTTGCTATATTAGACTCTATGTAATAAGTTCTCAAAGGTTTTGTATTAAAGAATAATTTCTAAAAATGAGTTATTATAATATATATCTTAAATAACAGTAAAAAATTCCAATGTTAAAGCAGATTCAATTCGTTTTATCCATGTATAATCATTCCTATCTACAGCTAAACAATCATTCTGTACTAGAGTACTTCATCGTAAGATGAATGGAAAAATGCAGAAAGGAAATTTTTACTCATTATTCAATCATTTCTAATTATAGGTTCATTTATTCATATAACCATATACAAGTAATCTTTCCTAATTAAATGCAGACTTAAGCATTTCACTAGCAGATTCATAGTATCTACACATTAATAAGAAATCTAAACATGGTTGTTTCATACCAATAATTTTGCTTAAACAGAAATAAATAAGATAACACAATGGAACCTGGTAACTTGTAGAAGAGACAAACAACCCAAGGAGCCCGTTCCACCCAACCTTTTCCTGAAGATCGCTGAATTGCTTGTCTTAGGACCCCCAAGCATGTTCGTTGATCCACCAGGATGAAAGACCTGTGTGAATGAATGGGATTAAATACCCCTGCAAGTCCACAGAAGTACTTAACAACAATACTACTATCCTCAGCAGTAAATAACTCAGCTAACAAGTTGCACAAGTTTTGAAACAGTCTTAATCACTCAATCCACTTCTGCCTTTCCCCTCATCGAATCTCTTGTGCACCTTTCTCAACTTCAGAAATTTCACAAGGTAATGATTGAACAACCTTCTACTGAATTCGATGGATAGATATATGCATTCGTAGGTATTTTTGGTCTGTTTTTCAATTAATGAGCCACCTGGTATGTTCCACTTTCTTGGGGAACATGACCACAAAATTAGGGAAGTTTCCCCTTGCAACAGCTAGAAGTGGTTGAGGATGCTACCATGTGTTAGTTTACTCTCACCCCAGTCTATTCCTCCTAGTGGGTCAGTGGACACTCATTCAACAGCCTCCTTAGGCTATTTGTATCATCTTTTATTTATTAACTAATAAAATATTCAACTTAATTAATTACACTCATTCTTGACCCCACATGGTCAATAGTCATAAACTTTACAATAAAGGTAAAATATAATGTTTTGTTAAACATAAAATGTTATTGAAATTGGGGTACGTGACATACACCCCCCCTTAAGTCCAACATCATCCTCGATGTTGCTTTATTCATCATCCTCAGAGCTTCCATGGAATAGAATTGGATATGCTTCCCACATATGACTCTCCAACTCCTAGGTTTCTTCTTCTAGACTAAGGTGCTTCCATTGCACCTTCACCTTCCCAATGGTGCGATTCCGAAGCAAGATCTCCCTCTTGTTGAGGATACAGTCTGGTTCCACCAGAAAATATCCTTTGGGCTCCACCTGCATATCATTCCAATTCATCACATGAGTAGCATCATGTATATATCTTTTTAAAACAGAAATATGAAAAACATTATGAAATTTAAGATTCGGTGGTAAGGCCAATTGGTATGCCACCGATCCAACTCTGGACAATATTTCAAAAGGCCCACAGTACCTGGGTGCTAGCTTAGCACAACTCCCTAATTTTAAGGAACTATTTTTAGGTTTTACATTAATGAAAACATGTTCACCCACCTGGAACTCTTTCTGAGTTCGTTTAAGATCCGCTTGACACTTTTGTTTGTCTTGTGCAACCTTTAAATTACCTTATACATGCTTCACGGTTAATTCCATATCTTTTAATAACTCAGGTCCTAGTATTAACCTGTCAATGGGGTTACTCCATGAGATGGGAGTATTGCATTTTTTGCCATACATAATCTCAAATGGGCTGAATTTTGTTGAAGCTTGGTAGTGGTTATTGTACGCAAACTCAACCAAGTGTAAGTAGTCCTCCCATTTAGTGTGTTTTTCTCTAACATACATCTTTAATATATCTTCCAAGATCTGATTTACCCTTTCTGTCTGCCCATCCATTTGCGGATGAAAAGATGTACTGAAATTTAAAGTAGTATTTAAGCCTTTAAATAAAGATTTCGAGAAGTTTCCCGTGAATTTAAAGTCCCTGTCAGAAATTATAACTTTTGGAATTCCATGTAAATGAAAATTTTGTTTCATAAATATTTCAGCAATATTAGCAGCCTTATGAGTGGTCTTTACCAGTATAAAATGGGTTGCTTACTGATTTTATCAACAACTATCATTATAGAATCTTTCTGGTTTTTATTTTTAGGCAAAGTTACCTGTAATGAAATCAATGCTGATTATTTCCGATTTCCAGCTAGGAATTGGTAACGGCTGTAATAAACCGGTTGGATGCTAATGCTCAGTCTTAACTTGTTTACATTCAAAACATCTATCAATATATTCTTCCAAGTCATTCTTCATATTCGGCCAAAAGTAATCTTTACGTAATATAGTTATTGTCTTTTGATAGCCAGGGTGTCCAGAATAAGGACTCTTATGTATTTCATTTAAGATTAGCAACTTAAATTTAGGTACATTAGGTATATACAATCTATTTTTATAAAGCATTAACCCCTTTTCATTTAGACTGTAGCCTGTACTTAAACATTCAGTTACATTTTCTGCCACTTTAGCTTGCAATTTTCGGTATTTTTCATCCAATTGTACTCCTTCTTCGAACTGATCTTATAAATCTGTTTTGTAAGTACTGATTATTGCCATAAAATTTAATCTTACATTTCTGATCAAAGCATCAACTACTTTATTTTCCTTCCCCTTGATATGTTGGATCTCAAAATCATATTCGCTAAGAAAATCTAGCCACCTAGCTTTCCTTGCGTTTAAATTTGGTTGATCCAATAGATACTTTAAGCCCTTATTATTCATCATTAAACTAAATTTTCTCCCAATCAAGTGATGGCGTCACATCTTTAATGCATGTATCACGACAGCCAATTCTAGATCATAAGTAGCGTAATTTTTCTCGTGAATTTTAAGTTTTCTGGATTCGTACGCCATTACGTGTCCTTCTTGAGTTTTTTTTTTGTTGGCAAAGTGGTGGAACCCCCCTGACTAGCAGGGTTTCCATTGGCTAAGTGGCCACGAACAGGGGGCATCTAAGCCGTCAAAATCACCCGGGGATCGCACCCGGCCTGGACCGCACCAACCCTTAACATGGTTGGATTTTAGGTATCCGACGGGATTAGAACCGGTGACCTTCCAGCTTAGGGGGCGTCTTAACCATACCCCGCCACCAACTGTTCTACATCTCGCGGATACGTGTCCTTCTTGAGTTAAAACCCCACCAAGGCCATAGTTGCATGCATTAGTGCAAAGAATAAAGTCCTGATTAGGATCCACAATTCTTAAAATCGGTGTAGTAGTTAATAATTATTTTAATTTCTTAAAAATCTCTTCACATTTTTTATCCCATACAAATTTCTTCCCTTTCTTGTAGAGAGAAGTTATTGGATTCACGATCCTTGAGAAACCCTCGATGAACCTTCGATAATAACTGGTGATCTCCATGAATGACCGTACATCAGTCACATCCTTTGGGACCAACCATTCATTGATTTTGTTTATCTTATCTAGGTCAACCGCGATCCCATCTTAGCTATTACGTGACCTAAGTATTGTATTTTATCTTTGAAGAAGTCGCATTTACTAAACTTGGAATACAGCTGATATTCCCTTAACACTTGTAAAATGATTTTTAAATGTTCTTCATGCTCTTCTTTAGTCTTAGAATAGATTAAAATATCATCAATAAAAACTACAAAAAACTTATCTAGATAATTATGTAATATGTTGTTCATTAAACACATGAATACTATCGGGGCATTAGTTAGCCCAAATGGCATTACACCGAACTCATAGTGACCATATCGGGTCCTAAAAGTCGTCTTGAAAATATCCTCATCCTTAATCCAAACTTTATGATAACTGGATCTTAAGTCAATTTTTGAAAATATTGTTGCTTTGCATAACTGATCAAACAACTCATCTATGCGGGGCAATGTGTATCTATTTTTAATTTTCATCTTATTAAGCTTATTGTAGTCAATGCATAAGCGCAGAGTACCATCCTTGTTTTTAACAAAGATGACCGGTGCTCCCCAAGGAGACACACTTGGTCTTATATACTTCTTATCTATCAGTTCTTTTAATTGCGATTTTAGTTCATTAAGCTCTAGGATTTTCATTCGGTAAGGAGCTTTTGAGTTAGGCACCACACCAGGTACCAGCTCAATAGTGAAATCCAACTCTCTTTTTGGAGGAAATCCCAGAATTTCCTCTGAAAATACATCCAAATAACCTCTAAGAATTGGTATATATTGTAATTTTAGTTGGTCTTCTTTATTAATGTGTTCTTCATTAGTTATAGTTACAACAAAAGCTTTACATCCCTTCTGAACAACCATTTTTAGTTGTAAGGTAGAAATATGTCTAATTGTTGTTTTCCTAGGGATTCCTTTTACCGTCACCATTTCTCCTTCGTTATTTAAACAGGTAAAAGTTTTATCAAAACAATTTAACACTACTCTATGTTGTTCCAACCAATCCATTCCAATTAATACATCATAGGATCCTAACGGAAGTACATTCAACTTTATAGAAGTTTCAAATTGATTCGTAAATAATATACAGTCTTTCACAAAATCAATTACTTTTTTTTTGCTCATGTAGCTAATTGAACCAGCCATGCCTTTGCAAATTTCTCTACTGGTAGTTTACTTTTCTCTACTAAACTCGGAGACATATAAATCAGGATAGCCCCTGGGTCAATTAAAATAGAAATGGCTTTATGGTTCAACATACCTTCTACTTCCACCATGGAAGTCTGATATTCAGCCTGTGTATTTTCCAGTGATGCATTGATTATGGGCATCCCTCTCGCTAAATCACCAACTGTTGTTTCTTCCTGCATAGTATGAATGTTGTTGATGGTATTATTTCTATTGGGACAGAATGATGCATAGTGAGGTCCCTGGCATTCCCAACATTTTATCGGTTCCTTACGTTCATTATTTTTAACATAATTACTGTGATTATTTGTAAATTATTTATTTCTTGGGACAGTAGGATTTTGTTGTGGGTTACCTTTTGAATTACTTCCTTGAAATTTTTTGTTGCGTGAGTTATTATGCCCAAAATTTTGATTAGGTGTGAAATTTTTCTTCCTTGATTCGAAAATATTATTAGGCCTTTTTGTTTTCTAGTTTAGCATGTTCTCCCTTTTCCGGTTCTGCTCATAGCATAAATCTGCTTTCCGCATGGCCTCTTCAAGGGTCTTGGGATTATCATATTCAATTATGTCCTTAATATGAAAAGGTAAACAACTCATAAACCGATGTACCTTGGGGTTTTCATCAACAATATAAGGCACATAACGCAGTAAGCTTAAAATTTTACTATTTAACTCATTCATACTCATGGTTCCCAACCTTAAGTCATAAAATTCTTTAGTTTATTCCTCATAATATTGCTCCAACAGAAATTTCTTTTTAAAATAATTTTTAAAAGTGCTCCATTTTATATTCCTCTCTTTTATGCCCTTAACTTGTTTTATGTCCTGCCACCAAATGTTGGCTTTTCCAGTTAAGTTATAAATTTCCATCCTCGCTTTTAACTGATTTGAATAATTAGATATCTTAAAGTACTTTTTCATTCCGGACAGCCATGCTTTGACTTCCTCTCCTTTTTTGTTTCTCCATTAAAAGTTGGTGGTTTAATCTTTTTGAACTCCCCATAAATCTTTCCATAGGGCTTGTACTTCTTCTTTCTATAGTGATAATTACTCTTGCTATTGTCACTAGAATTCTGGTGTTTCTTTCTGTGTGAATTACCGTTAATCTCAAAACAAGAACAACTTTCAATTTTAGAGTGTTTTTACCTTTTACTCTTATGTTGATAGGACATAGTGTTAGATTCTATCGGTTTTTACTTTTCTTCGTTATAAAAATTTTCTAGCAGTATTTGATTCAGCGCCTCCTGAGCTCTTAGGATTCTCTCATTTTCTTTTTTAACAATCTCCATTTCAGTTTTTAGATCCTTAACTGTTTGCAGTAATTCACATGAGTTATTAGTTATATCTTCTTTAGCACGTTCTTTTCCAAAATTAATTTGTTCATTTAGCGGGGACCTCTCTTCTGCATACACTTTAGTCCTTCCATACCTGCAAATCTTATTCAGAAATATTCTGTACACAACATTTAAAATCATAAATCAATGTCCATACTTTTTATTTACATCCCGCTTCAGGCCTAGTGTTTGATCGTGTGCTCTGATACCATATGTAACTACCCTAAAAATTCACAAAAAATTAAAAAATTTCTATGTGACATTTAATGCTAGATCATAGCCAGAATGTTAGTTTAATAACTAACTTTAGTTTATCAGACAAGACATCAAGAGAAAACTTAGGAGTTAAATATTTTTTATTAACAGTGACTAAAAGGATACAAAAATTTGTACCTACTAACTTGCAAGTCACATGTCCCTAACTGTATTCAACCTAGATTGATTTTCAGTCTTGAATAAAAGTTTAACAGAGTTTAAGAGTTTCAAATTATTGAATTCGGATCATTGATTTGTTTGTGAGTATGTGTATGATTCTGATGGTTGTTTTCTTTTCTTATTGAAGGGGCTTGAGGTTAGCCTGAGGCTTACTTTTCTTTTCATAAATATTACGCAGATCCGATGCTTGTACAGGATTCACAGGTAAAGCCTACTTCCAAGTTTACACTGTAAGAAATAAAACTTGGAAGACCAAATGAGTAAGTTAGAAAAGATTCTTGAACTCTATTTAATGTATCGATTATCAATTCCTAAGCATTCCTAGGCCTATAGCAAAGTTTACTCTACCTAGGTAGCAAAATGGAGTTGGTAGTATTGATCATTTGTTCTAACAGATAATGTATGGCATATAGTCATCCAACATGTTTTTAGTTGAATGCAGTATTATGAGCCTAAAAACATTCTCCATGTTTTATAACTATGCTCTTTTCCATGTTAACGTGGAACTTCCTAAGTTCTAATGTTATCATTATTAATTTTTTCACTCGAAACTCATTGCAAAAATAAACAAGATAACCTAGACATAACAATTATCATTATTAAAATGGCAGTTTAAAACTAAATACAAATATAACAATACTAACCTATGCATATCACCAATGCATAAAATATTAACTATAACCTATCTAAGACTACACAATGCATATATAAAACTATAACCTAGCTTGAAGCTTCAACCTATCAGACCATAACTTGTTTAATTGTAAACAAATGTAATATTATTACCTTGCATATAATAATTTGTATAATGTTTTAACCAAAGTCATGGTGATGTTTCTTATACATATTACAGGCTCCAAACTATATCCAAGGAATATAAGATTTCAATGTTAGCGAATTCCACGTGGTGGTTACTCGTTGATTAAGGGTTTTGGCATTAAACCCTATGTACTTACCTTCATTGTTGCCCTAAAAACACTCGGCTTCAGTTGTTGTTTACTGTTGGAAAAGGAGCATGGGCCGACAGGCCCTCAGCCTTCTCGGGTCTTCTGCAACGATTTCCACTCAGGCTTGAACCCTAGTTCCTCATGATCAACATTTAAATCGTGATTACTTTCGTTTTCCCAAGCCGTTAACAGGATTGAGGCTCTGGTTTTTTTCGCCATGACCACGAGCTCAACGTTTATATTGGTAAATCATTTCGAAATCCTCCAAGCATTTTCATTTTCTTTTTATTCATTTGTACCAAGCTCAATTTTGACAGTTATAAGTCGTAGTTGTTTTATGATAGGTGAACAAGATACAGGTGAAGGTTGAAGGCATTTGCTTGAGCTGAAATTTGCGGGCATGAAAGCTCGAGTAAGCCTCAGTTTCAACTTGGGGATATCCTTCGTCGTGATTGTGTCTGCGATGAAAAAGATGGTGGTTATGGATTATTACTGTGGGAGTTTGAAATACTTATGGCATAACTGTTGTTTTGTTTTGTTTTAAAGATGGATGTTGTATGGCTATTCTTAGTTATAACCCTGGGGGTTTTACTAATGAGCTACGGCTCTTGTAAATTTTTATTTAGGGTAAAAACATTACTGTTCAGGGTTTTGTTTTGTAAAAATGTTTCAATGTTGTATATATGATAATTAGAAGATTCTTCGGCATTTTTTCTCGACCACTCTAACTCTTTCGTGGCTACAAATACGTTGAGGCATTTTGGTTTTTAAGTAAGGAAAAGTGGCGACCGTTGGTTAATTTCTAAATAAATAAAAGACTCGGTTGATTTTCCATTGTCCTCTCAAAACAAGTAATTTTTTCAACTCACAAACAATCAATATTAATTTTTTTCTTGTTATTAATAAAAAAGTCATTCAAGATCTTTGAAATGAAAGTTCCCATGTTCCTGTGCAACATTTCTAAGCTCCGGGTTCTGGCTTGATACCCTAGTAAAAGTATTATATTGTATAAAATATATCCTCTCTAAGTACATATATAACTGAAATATTCATGAGCCAATTTAGATTATATCGCTTACGAGTCACACATGATCTGATGATAGCATACTGTTTCTTTGAAACTATCTGCTCATTTCAATTCCTACGACATATTATTCTCTTCTAGATCTAAGATTAACCTTTGGACAACGATTAGGTGAGGGGTTGATTATCGTGGTTCCTTCCATGATTGAGGTTTAAATGATTTGATATCCTTATTAATTGCTTCATCATATGATAATATTTGTCCTCAAGTGCAAGCTTAGGAGACCCACTTTGCTTGTGCCTGACATAAATTTGGCCAGACTAAGTTTCCAAGGGCTCCCTCCACATCACCTGAAGTCATTTCAGGAATCTCCTCACCATAATTCTTATAATTGCAAGGAATCATATTATACTATGGCTATTGGCTATTGACTCAAATTCATTAGATTTGCATTTGAGCATTAGAGATGAAATATAATTCAATGTCGGAAAGTACTTTCAGTCATTGGTTATAGAGGGAGTTGGATGGCATCCTTGTAGATTCCATGGAATCCCAATTATGACACTGAATTGAACCAAATTGTCTGACCATAATGATTGAGAAGAGAATCGTTAGATGCATTTCCTCAAACTATGCCATGGCCAAGCCTATAAGGTGTATGTGGACTTGCAGTAGACAGTTGAGAGATGGTGCACTTTAGAGTTGTCTTCTGACATGCAATGCCAAATTCATCTGCTCACCTTTAACAATGCGACTCCCCTACTTTAGATCATGGGTTTACATTATTGTTCTCTATGATATTTTCACCAACTTTTTTTGTTCCATATCCTAGAATATAGAAGGGATACCTTGCAACAAGATAGAGGCCTTTGTGGCCTCCAGGTTATGGGGATATGTTTCTGGGAATAATTGAGGTGATCAATATTTGAAGATTGTTATGTTTGTTTTAATACTTTCTCTATGTAGCTACTGCGTTTGGTTGTAGGCACTGGCAACTGTCATTCTATAACATCATTTCTTATATAATGAATTTTAACTTTGGCTCTCTAGTTAAGTTAATTTGTCTCAATTTCACTTAATCGAGAAACAACTTGCTTCAACTACCAACAAGCAAGAACATAGGTGATCTCTAGCAATGGTGATCCTCTGTCATAGATCTACATTTGAAAAGTAAACAAACTCTATAGAGTCTATAGAGTATAAACCCTTCCAATCTAGTATATTTACAGAGATATATGATTTCCTCCTTCAAGGGAAATCTATAGATTTGGGAATTGTCCTAACCAGACCTAAATGAGGATACAGACTGCAAGAGTCAAGAATCACATCAAGTTCACATTTACAAATCGAGCACTTTCCTCCTTAAGAGACAATGTATACATTTGGGCATTGCTCTAACCTGACCCAAGCAAGGATGTGGAATGCAAGAGTCAAGAATGACAAAGTTCTCAAATACAACTTGAACACAATTGGGAAAAAACCAAAAGATATTAAAAGGGGAGGTCCCATCTACAAATGAAAAACATAAAATGTGACCATATCTAAGCTTCCAAATAACATTTCAGACAATAATTAGTCTAAAAACTGAGAAAAATATACAAAAAAAAACTATAAACCCACACTTCAAAAAAGTCAAAACCCATCTGAAATAGATCTACGAACAAACAAATTGTAGATGGAAATAAACCCAATTCAAATTAGGGCTTATTTGTTCTCCAGTTATTATTAGGGCTTTTTGTTTTCCAGTTTGGCATGTTCTCCCTTTTCTGGTTCTGCTCATAGCATAAATATGCTTTCTGCGTGGCCTCTTCAAGGGTCTTGGGATTATCATATTCAATTCTGTCCTTAATATGAAAAGGTAAACAGCTCAGAAACCGTTGTACCTTGGGTTTTTCATCAACAATATAAGGCACATAACGCAGTAAGCTTAAAAATTTACTATTTAACTATTTCATACTCATGGTTCCCAACCTTAAGTCATAAAATTCTTTAGCTCGTTCCTCGTAATATTTCTTCGACAAAAATTTCTTTTAAAATACTTTTTAAAAGTGCTCCAGTTTATATTCTTCTCTTTTATGCCCTTAACTCATTTTATGTCCTGCCACCAAATGTCAACTTTTCCAGTTAAGTTATAAATTTCCATCCTCGCTTTTAACTGATTTGAATAATTATATATTTGAAAGTACTTTTTCATTCCGGATAACCATGCTTCGGCTTCCTCTCCTTTTTATGTTTTTCCATTAAAAATTGGTGGTTTAATCTTTTTGAACTACTCGAAAATCTCTTCATAGGGCTTGTACTTCTTCTTTCTAGAGCGATAATTACTTCCGCTACTGTCACTAGAATTCTGGTGTTTCTTTCTGTGTGAATTACCATTAATATCAGAATAAGAACTGCTTTCAATTTTAGAGTGTTTTGACCTTTTACTCTTATGTTGATAGGACATAGTGTCATATTCTATCAGTTTATCATTTTCTTCGTTATAAAACTTTTCCAACAGTATTTGATTCATCTCCTCCTAAGCTCTTAGGATTCTCTCATTTTCTTTTTTAATAGTTTCCATTTCAGTTTTTAGATCCTTAACTGTTTGCGGTAATTCAGATGAGTTATTAGTTATATATTCTTTAGTAGGTTCTTTTCCAGAATTAATTTGTTCATTTAGCGGGGACCTCTCTTCAGCATACACTTTGAGTCCTTCCATACCTGCAAATCTAATTCAGAAATATTCTGTACACAACATTTAAAATCATAAATCAGTATCCATACTTTCTATTTACTTTTTGGTTTACGTGCGCTGAGCCACTTCAAGCCTAATGTTTGAACGTGTGCTCTGATACCATATTTAAAAACCCTAAAAATTCACAAAAATAAAAAAAACATTCTATGTGACATTTAATGCTAGATCATAGCCAGAATGTTAGTTTAATAACTAACTTTAGTTTATTTAACAGTTAGTTTACCATGCAAGAGATCAAGAGAAAACTTAGGAGTTAAATATTTTTTATTAACAGTGACTAAAAGGATACATAAATTTTTACCTACTAACTTGCAAGTCACATGTCCCTAACCGTATTCAACCTAGATTGATTTTCAGTCTTGAATAAAAGTTTAACATAGTTTAAGAGTTTCAAATTATTGAATTCAGATCATTGATTTGTTTGTGAGCATGTGTATGATTCTGATGGTTGTTTTCTTTTCTTATTGAAGGGGCTTGAGGTTAGCCCGAGGCTTACTTATCTTTTCATAAAGATTATGCAGATCAGATGCTTGTACAGTATTCACAAGTAAAACCTACTTCCAGGTTTACGATGTAAGAAATAAAACTCGGAAGACCAAATGAGTAAGCTAGAAAAGATTATTGAACTCTATTTAATGTATCGATTATCTATACCTAAGCATTCCTATGCCTATAACAGATTTTACTCTACCTAGGTAGCAAAATGGAGTTGGTAGTGATGATCGTTTGTTCTAATAGATAATTTATGGCATATAGTCATCCACCATGTTTTTAGTTGAATGCAGTATTATGAGCCTAAAAACATTCTCCGTGTTTTATAACTATGCTCTTTTCCATGTTAACCTGGAACTTCCTAAGTTCTAATGTTATCATTCTTAATTTTTGCACATGAAACTCGTTGCAAAAATAAACAAGCTAACGTAGACAACAATTATCATTATTAAAATGGCAGTTTAAAACTAACTATAAATATAACAATACTAACCTATGCATGTCACCAATGCATAAAATATTAACTATAACCTAGCTAAGACTACACAATGCACATATAAAACTATAACCTAGCTCGAAGGTTCAACCTATCAAACCATAACTTGTTTAATTGTAAACAAATGTAATATTATTACCTTGCATATAATAATTTGTATAATGTTTTAACCAAAGTCATGGTGATGTTTCTTATACATATCGCAGGCTCCAAGCTATATCCAACGAATATAAGATTTCAATGTTAGTGGATTCCACGTGGTGGATACTTGTTGATTAAGGGTTTTGGCATTAAAACCTATGTACTTACCTTCAACGTTCCCCTAAAAAAACTCGGCTTCAGTTGTTGTTTACTGTTGAAAAGGGAGTATGGTCCGAGAGGTTCAACCTATCAAACCATAACTTGTTTAATTGTAAACAAATGTAATATTATTACCTTGCATATAATAATTTGTATAATGTTTTAACCAAAGTCATGGTGATGTTTCTTATACATATTGCAGGCTCCAAGCTATATCCAACGAATATAAGATTTCAATGTTAGTGGATTCCACGTGGTGGATACTTGTTGATTAAGGGTTTTGGCATTAAAACCTATGTACTTACCAAAAACGTTCCCCTAAAAAAACTCGACTTCAGTTGTTGTTTACTGTTGAAAAGGGAGTATGGTCCGACAGGCCCTCGACCTTCTCAGGTCTTCTGCAACGATTGTCACTCAGTCTTGAACCATGGTTCCTCAAGATCAACATTTAAATAGTGATTACTTCCATTTGCCCGAGGTTTTAACAGGATTGAAGCTCTGATTTTTTTCGCCACGACCGCGAGTTCAACATTTATACTGGTAAGTCGTTTCGAAATCCTCCAAGCATTTTCATTTTTTTTATTCATTTGTACCAAGCTCAATTTTGACAGTTCTAAGCCATAGTTGTTTTATGATAGGTGAAGAAGATACAGGCGAAGGTTGAAGGAGTTTGCTTGAGCTTGAAGATTGCGGTCATGAAATCTCGGGTAAGCCTCGGTTTCAACCTGGGGATATCATTCGTCGTGATTGTGTCTGCGATGAAAATGATGGTGCTTATGGATTATTACTGTGGGGTTTGAAATACTTATGGCATAACTGTTATTTTGTTTTTTTTTAAAGATGGAGGTCATATGGCTATTCTTAGTTATAACCCTGGGGGTTTTACCAATGAGCTACGACTCTTGTAAATTTTTATTTAGGGTAAAAATGTTACTGTTCAGGGTTTGTTTTGTAAAAATGTTTTAATACTGTATATATGATAAGTGGAAGCTTCCTCAGCATTTTTTCTCGACCATTGTAAGTCTTTCGTCACTACAAATATGTTGAGGCATTTTAGTTTTTGAGTAAGGCAAAGTGGCGATCGTTGGTTAATTTCTGAATAAATAAAAGACTCGGTTTATAAATATTTTGTTTCTAAGAGGCAGGGATTTACGACCAGACAGTGAATAATTATTAGCATTTGCTTTCCTTTTTGTAAATGTTGGTTGTGTAATGCATTACGTTTGGTAAACAAAATATTTCTGTTAGGACGACCACCTATTTGTAAAAAGATTCTTCGGCCACGAACTAGTTTAGGTTATTTGGCACATGTGTTGTTGGAATTCATTTTTTGAGCAACCTGTACTGTAAGGAATAATCCTAGGGTTTGGTTTTTGAAATAAACAACTTCGATTATTTAGGTTATCTTTATGACTTCGATGATTTTTGGTATAAACGATGGTAAAATCATGATGATTTTCCTTTTAAAATAGAAGCACTGGTAATCTATCCTTTTTCAGAATGGGATTATGTACCTATATATGAAAGTTTAAAAAGAAATAGATTAGGGATTAGAAACACAGTTTATAAATGAGTTATATTGATAGTTTGCAGTTGGGTTGTATTAAGTTCCTAAATTCATTTACTGTAAAATGAATGGAGTGATATGTTTATGATTTAGGTTTTACAGTAGTAGAATAATGAATGATTGTTATGTACTAAATATAATAATTAGATGGTTAATACAGTAATTGTTAATGTACTATATAAAGTTGTACTATAATAGACTCAGTCTATTAAGTGTTCATCCTAAATTTACTATGTTAGATGTTTAAAGGAAACAGTTTGAGCTTTTAACTCGTGCATTAATTATTATAATATAACTATGGTAACATTGGTTATATTTTAGGTTTTACAGTATTAAATAATGATTGGTTTATTTCTTTACTAAATGTAAATACTTAGTTTATAATACCGTAATTATTAATGTATTATACTTCCCACAGTTTATTGACTGTGTGATAAAAGTTTGCTATATTAGACTCTATGTAATAAGTTCTCGCAGGTTTTGTATGAAAGAATAAGTTCTAAAAATGAGTTATTATGATATATAGCTTAAATAACAGTAAAAAATTCCAATGTTAAAGTAGATTCAATTTGTTTTATCTATGTATAATCATTCCTATCTACAACTAAACAATCCTTCTGTACTAGAGTACTTCATCGTAAGATGAGTGGAAAAATGCATAAAGGAAATTTTTACTCATTATTCAATCATTTCTAATTCTAGGTTAATTTATTCATATAACCATATACACGTAAGCTTTCCTAATTAAATGCAGACTTAATCATTTCACTAGCAGATTCACAGTATCTAGGAATTAATAAGAAATCTAAACATGACTGTTTCATATCAGTAATTTTGCTTAAACATAAATAAATAAGATAACGCAATGGAACTTGGTAACTTATAGAAGAGAGAAACAACTCAAGGAGCCTGTTCCACCCAACCTTTTCCTGAAGATAGCTCAATTTCTTGTCTTAGGACCCCCAAGCCTGTCCACCGATCCACCGGGATGAAAGAACTGTGTGAAGAAATGGGATTAAATACCCCTGCAACTCCACATAAGTACTTAACATCAATACTTTTGTCCTCGACATTAAAGAACTCAGCTAACAAGATGCACAAGTTCTGAAACAATCTTAATCACTCAATCTACTTCTGCCTTTCCCCACTTGCTTTGTTCCACTTTCTTGGGGAACATGACCACAAAATTACGTAAGTTTCCCCCTGCAACAACTAGAAGTGGTTGAGGATGCTGCCATGTGTCAGTTTACTCTCACCCCAGTCTCTTCTAGGTTAATTAATTCAACAACCTCCTTAGGCTATTTGTCTCATCTTTTATTTATTAACTAATAAAATATTCAACATAATTAATTACAGTGATCCTTGACCCCACACGGTCAATAGTCATAAACTTTACAATAAAAGTAAAATATAATGTTTTCTTAAACACAAAATTTTATTGAAATCGGGGTACGTGGTCCTGTATTTTGTATGGTAGGTGTTTCTTGTTGTACCACCAACAAAGCAAGCCTCTGCAATGATGAATGCCAAACTACAAGAAAAAGATGACTATTAGTCTCATTGATATTGTTCTTGGAATTTGTTACAACCTTTTGAGAACACAAATGTAGTGAGTTTTAAGGATGTCATTTTTAGTCCATCAAGAAATGGTCTAGTGGTTTAGATATGGAACATTTCCATCCATATTAACAACCGAGGTTTGGAGCACCTAAGTGGGCCTAATGGCTAAGAACTTGTGTTATCTTCATGGAGGTCACAAGTTCAAAACTTGCGGGGGGTGGGGTTTCTCATTGGCCCATTTTGATGAGGCTTGAAGAGTAGGTAACCCCTAGGATAGAGGCTAACCCTGGTGGGATTTGGGACATCTCAACCCCTGCTGACTCACAAGTTACTGGTATATCTAGCTTGCATGTTGTTGGATATACCCTTGGGAGTTTATTGTTCCCATGGTTTAAAAAAAACACCAGGTCCAAACCCCAAAACCCTAGTGGGAATAGAGCCCTGGGTTACAAATTGTGCAAGTTAAGTAAAAAGAAATCATTTTTTACTGCAACAATAGCACTGGAAGAGATTCACATATGCCTTAATTCACATCAAATCATATTATTCAAGAGGTAAAGAGTATTACCAGGTTTCAATGAATAAAACAATAGCCCATGCATGAGATCCTCCTGGCTTGAGAGATCTACCACAACATAGACTTCTTGTGGCAGCCATTATTAGTGCCTGACTTACAAAGAGAAACAGAAATGTCCCCACTCCATAAGTAGTTGCTATATCTGAATCATAAACACAGTAATTGTATTCAGAATTCTGGTCTAGAACCACCTGAGCCTGCAATGAATGAAGATGGTAACGATGATCAATTAATTGTGAATAGTGAGAGAAAACTAAGGCTTTATTTTCCACTGTCCTCTCAGAACAAGTAATTTTTTCAACTCACAAACAATCAATATTAAAATTTTCCTTGTTATCAATATAAAATCATTCAATATATTTGAAATGAAAGTTCCCACACTTCAAAAAAGTCAAAACCCATCTAAAACAGATCTACGAACAAACACATTGTAGATGGAAATAAACCCAATTCGAATTAGGGCTTAAAATACAACCTATCATATTGTTAAATCCATTGTTCATAAGACACCAAACCATCAAATTCAAAGTGCAATATACTGAACGAACTAACTAGATAAAGAAATTTAGATTAAGAAAATGAATTGGGAAGGAAGAGAATTCACAACTCACAGTACTCCTCCTCTGCTCTGCAGCAACAACGAACCCAAATCCAATGACATGTATTTAAGATTTGAAACTCTAATTACCCTAGTGGCCCTTTATATTTTTTTAATCCTTTCTTTCTTTTCCCTAGGGTTTCTTGGCTTTGTCCTAAATCCAAGTAGTGACTCCACTCTCTCTTTTCTCTTGGATGGACCAATATCCTTTAACAATCAAAACTTGATATTCTATTTAAAAAATAGGGACAATTCATTGTTGAATCGGTCATGGCTTATAAATAATTCCATTAAGGTTAAAATCAACCATGATAGAAACTCATAACACTCAAGCATAATCACATGTATGCCATATAAGTGTTGGGTAGAAAACCATCAAATTAACTTGAAGAAAGCATCACCCAAAACAAATGAAACCAATGCCAGTAGAGTTGGATCAAGCTAACCAAATGATGATGGGAGAAATTAAACATAAGGTAATTAGTAACTTTCATTTCCCCTTGAACTAGAACAACTAAAATAAAGGTTTGATTCACTGTCAAAGCCAAAAACCAAGCTAAGGAGAATCACATATCTTTTTTATGCATAGTTGGGGGATCTTGGCTCAATATTTCAAGGATAAACCATAATAGTTGTAAGGTCACAAAATTAAGTATATAAATAAAATACTTGAGGCATGAATGTATAGAAGAGGTCAAATATAGTTTCCCCTCTACATGTAGGGCCTTTTTCAACAAACAATATATGAAACTAGTAATAATAGGTTTAAATCACAAGGGGAAAACAATCTATGATTTAGAGGATTAGATAGAAAACAAAAAAAACCAGTGCCACTTAACTAGGCATGTAAAACATGGAAACAATGAAGAAAATTAAGTGGATGTAAGGCCTACCTTCATTCCATTACAATTGATGTCAACCCAGGGTTGCCTCTTAGTCCTATATAAGCCACCAAAATATTCGGGGAGACCACCCAAAGATTAGAAACAATATTAATTGAGATCACATATAAGAAAGGCAGCAACAAATGCTAACATTATATCCCAGGTAGTAAGTAAAAACTATTAAAATGCATGCATAAGCAGTTATTGAGTAACCATTTAACTCAATCATTGAGAAAAATGTAGCTTTTCCTTTGATATTAGTCAGGTTCTATTTGGTTCATCCAATCGACTTCTGTATCCTTTAATAGTGATCTGGAACATGACAATATCAATTAAAGAATTTATTGCTATATTTAAATGTGTCATTGGAGAAGTGATTATACTCCGGACAATATGCAATGCAATGTTTGTTAATTTCATGTACATTGAAGAATGTTGTTCTTCTGCACTTTCATTCAATCTACTCGCATGCCCTAAATTGCTTTCACAATTTCATCTTCCTTTATTTTGTAAGGAATCACCCATCACTCTTATTTCTTGACATTTTCCAACACAATATCCTCTTGGTTTAACAATTTGACAATACCACCTCTTATCAGATACAGAAAAATACATTGGGGTACCCTTTAATTGCCAGTCATGAAGAATCAGGTAGAGACAACGATTAAGGAGTAGTGTTTTAACCTGGACATGATGCATGCCTTTGTTTGACGTCGAGGTCCACGAGATGAAGGAAGACATATTTAGTTTACACACATGGGTCATTCCTTAGTGGGGTTGAGATAGTTTCAATGTTTTATGGGCCATCTCCTTGGCTTATTCGACCGTGGTTTTGTGACATGGGACCATTCCCTTGTTGGGATGCCCACTTTTTGAACCGTAACACTGCTGAACAAGATTTCCATCCTTTCATTGATTATAATATCATATCCTAAAATATTCTATCCTCTCAAATTTATGTCTTATCACACTCCTTTTCTTTGGCTCTCTTAGTTTTTTAAAACATTTTGTAGTTGAGGCACAGGTCACAAGAGATGCTGAGTATTCTCAATAGAGGCTACATTTACTATTGGAATTTGGAAATCAAATGCATGAATCAGTTTTATTTGCCAAGAACACCACAACATACAAATTTTCCCATCCCTGGTTCTCTTACATCAAAATATATAGCTATAATCAGCGTGTATGCTAGATTTAACCTTAATCCCTCTCCTCCAAATGCACTAGTCCTAGATTGAATTACATTTGGACCAGACAAAAAAAATTTCCTGTGGATTTTATGGTATGCATCACACAACCATATCCCAATTCACACTATGATAAAAACTCTGTATACAATGAAGAGTGTCAAGGATGAGGCTTTCGTAGCCTATTTCCATTTGACTTAGATACATGGGAAACAAATCCATCTTGACTAAGATGAGAATGAAGTGTTAATGAGAAACATAAACACCATCAATGGCCTTGCTTATGGTAATTGTGGTAGACAAAAAACAAGATTGATTGTATCTATGTGCGACAAATGATGATAGCAAGTACGTCAATGAGATTGAAAAATGGTATAAGTATAGAGTGGGAATGCAAAAGAAACTCCTATAGCAACGCTATCAAATCAGATAAAGATAATGGCTACATTCTTAATGCTGCTACAAAGGGTAGGATAATCTAGATAATGGCAGAAATTGATTCAATGTTGCCCAAAATTACTGATTAGGTGTTTCTTCATGGGAAATACTTTGTCAAAGTCATGGTTCACTTAGACCAATTTTCACAAGATTTTGTAAAGATTGATGAAGTGGCTTGATCAAGCCATGCTCTTAGACCAAAAAACTTTCTTTTTCAATGTCACAGGGGATGAATTATTCAAGTGATTTCCAGATCGGGGAGACCACCCTCATTGATCATCAACTTATCTCCTCTTCCATTTCATAAAGAGCCAACAAGATGCTCATTCAAAAGACAAGTTTTATTTTCTTCATCTTCAACATGCAATTTATGGTTGTTAATTGGACAATTTGCAACCTTCTTCCCAAACACAAGGAACGAAAAGTTAGATTGCATTATTGCACTTCTTAAAATAGAAATTTTGATTATTAGAGAAACTAAAACCTTCCTCACATGTACCTTTGATGTGGGTTTTCTGAGTAAACTTCAGATCTATTTCCATATATCTCAGCATCATTGTGCACAATTTAGGATTTAAGGAGACCAAGTATTTATGTAACCTTTTTCAGGTGTTTAGATTATATGCAACAAATATTTCATTGTTTGCAGTCGAATGGACATTTTATGCATGATGTATCTATTATTATTATTATTCACATTTGTACCTTAACAAGAGCCAAACTGCCAAACCTAGAATTCATGTTGACCCAACCGTAGGAGCAACCATCAGGCAAAGTTACATGAAATTACATATAGAATACAAACAACCTAAAGAACCTCTAAACTTGATCATCAACATACTAGAATATTATTTAACTTGTAGAGGGTGTTGATTCAAGGTAAATTCTACCCTTAGATGATATTGCACTCATGAGAGCACTGATATTTGTGACCTTGCTCAACCACAGAACCAATCAAGTGATTCCATTGATGAATAATTCAGAAATCCAATAATGAGAGAATTTAGTGCTAAAGCTCAAGGATTAAATGGTTTGTTGAACATGATTGTGTATACATGTCATTACCTTGTTGACCAACTAACAAGCATTCAGGAAAGTTAAAGGGAGGCAAGCCTAATTTGACAACAGGTTAGACCCAAACCCATGGTGTGTATATACTATTATATTAATAATATTAATGTATCATGTTGAACACTGGTAATGTAAAAGAACTAGGCTGTGGATTTTTAGATAGCTTAGCAAATTGTTTTTATACCATCTCCCTCAATATTATCTCTGTTGATACTTACATTCCCAAGAAAATAACTAATGCAAGGTATTATATTCAATATTTCTATCATCTTATTTATGTATTTTAATAAGTTTCCATAACTCCTTAGTTATTCCTGCATTCTTCAACCTCCCTTCAGTGTTGTGCTTGGGTTGCCTCTAGTCCATCTAGTTTCGGGTCAAAACCCATGAGCACTAGTATAAAAGTGACTCACAAATGTGTTGTGAAATACATTAGGGTATGCCACTAAGTTTGACTCCCACCCATATAAGATAAACACTCATGATTGAATAACAAGATCTAATATCAAAGATATAACCTAAGCTCCTAATCCTTCAAACATAAACATGAATTGGGTAAAACTGATTTGAAACAAAAAGGAGAAAGCACATAGATTCCTGCATATTGTGAATTTAGATCATATTTATTCTCTGCTCTACTTCTTTGATTTCATTGTATATCTGTCACCCATTCTTTCTCGTGAACCGAAAATTTAGGACAACATATGTCTTCTTTCTATTGAGAAATTTGATTATGTGATTTATCATTTCTTTTCTTCTTGCTACATGTATTCTCTTCTCCAACTTTGGGATATACTTAAGGCTCTGTTGGTACTTCTCTTCACAAACGTAGTCAAGCTTCTTTCTAAAAAAAATTAGGGACCCTGCTTAAGTGTCAGTCTCATCCTATGTGGGTATGGTTGGCTTATTTGGTTACCTACTATAGTCTCCCTTCGTTGACATCAGTAACTTTCTTACTTGGAAACAAATTTCATATGGTCAGAGATATGATTTAATTGAAATTGCAGCTCTTTCTGAAGCTTCTTAAATTGTGGAAGCTCAACCAATGTCAGGTTTGCCTTTTTGTTTCTTGAAGCAACTTCTTTTAGTTAATTTGCAATTAAAATTTATGCTTCACTACTATTTGAAATCAAAAGTGATAATAATGACTTGCCTTTCAAAACCTTGATCTACAAACTTCAATCAACTAAAATTGTGAATTCAGAGTCCAAAATTACCTCAGTACCATGTCACTCTCATACCATATGATATTTTTTAGCACACGAGAAGACAAGGAAATTAGAAATTTACACATGAAAAAAAATTATTATCATTGAGCCAATTGACACAATAGGGTTGTTCACCCTTTTGTACCACTAAGATAGTTGTTTACCTAATTTAAATAAACCCCCTACAAACTAATGACCTGGTATCATTTATTAAACTGACATTACATAG
Source organism: Pseudotsuga menziesii (assembly GCA_001517045.1). Lineage (NCBI taxonomy): Eukaryota > Viridiplantae > Streptophyta > Pinopsida > Pinales > Pinaceae > Pseudotsuga > Pseudotsuga menziesii. The sequence continues at coordinate 96,913 of LPNX010180250.1, read as the reverse complement.
AATTCCTACATTATCAAGAGTTAACTATTCTAACATTCAGAAGGTCAACATCCTCAATCAACTCCGCAACATTTGTGTGACCTCTTAGTTAATCACCTAATTTAAATAAATCCCCTACAAACTAATGACCTAATATCATCTATTAAATTCACATTTCATAGAATTTCTACATTATTGAGTGTTAACTAATCTAACATTCATAAGGTCAACGACCTCAATCAACGTTGCAACTCTCATGTGACCTCACAAGAGGGATGAGAGGTTTCCCTTCAACCCACAACCTTCTTTTGCTCCTACAAAGGATGGGGCTACAAAACCTTTCAACCCTACAACTTGCTTGTGATACTGCAAGTTGCAATGAGTTGTTGTTTTGTTGACCCTTGTAAAATATTCCTCTCATTGGGTTTAGTGACCTCACGGAAAAAATGTTCTCATCCAACTTAGATTAAAAGTGCATAAAATAAGAACTTACATCTATTTACCTGGCTATTACAAGCACAAATGATGGGAAAACGTGTTAATGTCAATTCTATGTAAGCTCAATACTACAAATAGATCTCCTTAAGCCCTTTCATTTATAAGTCTGTCTCCTATGTATTTAATTTGATAAATGTGGGAGAAAACATATTCCCAAAAAATAGGGAATATCTTTTGGGAATATGGCATTCTACAAGCCAGGGAAAGTTGAAAAAAAGACAACAATACTAAATTAATGCATAAAAATAAACAACATAAAGATGGCTTAAAGATTAATGCACCATTTTGTCATATGTCCATTTCATTTCCATTTTATAATGCTTGCAGAGCCACATACATACATGGGGATACATAACCTTTCAACCTCGTAACTTGATTGTGATATTGCAAGTTGCAACAATTTTGGCCCTCACAAAATTTTCCTCTTGCTCAGTTCAGTAACCTCGAGAAAAAAATGTTCTCATCTGGCTTAGATTAAAAGGTCATAAAATAAGAACTTAATGTCTATTCACCTAGCTACTCTAAACATAAATGATGGAAAAAAGTGTTATGTCATTCCTATGTAAGATCAATACTAGAAATGGATCTCCTCAATCCCTTTATTGTTAAATCCATCTCCTCGGTCTTTGATTTAATAAACACGGGAGAAAACATAATCCCAAAATATAGGAAAAATATGGCATTCTAAAAGGCATATAAATTTGAACAAAAGACAGAAGCACTAAATTAGCGCGTGAAAATAAAAAATTAAAATAAGGATTCAATATTAATGAACCATTGTGTCAAGATGTCAATTTCATTCCCAATTTATAAAGCTCGTAGAGCCACATACTTGTAACCCCTTTCTATGCTTGGGTAAAAATATATCTGGAAGTAACACCCCACACACGATGCCAACTTTTTTTATTGTTGATCTCTTTTCATACTGGCATCTCCCATGGAACTTTTGTATCAACAATCTTTTTGAGAGAAAACTTAATTGGTTTAAATGACCTCCTCAGTAGAACAACCAGCTTTTAGAGTTCATAATTGTTTATTCAGAGGTTGGGAATATATTATGTCCTCCATTATCAAGCAGAGAAACAAGATTCACCTTTGATTGGATTTCTCATTATGACTAGTATATTCCAATGAGACAAGTGTAGAATGTATTCTTGTTGCAAAGAAGAAACAACATTTTATTGCTGGGCAATAGAGTACAAAGTAATTTCATTGTAAAACTTTTCTTCTAGGCCAATTATTTCAATGGACAAAATAGAACGAAAACTTTACAGAACCAAAAGTTCCCAAAAATGTTTAAAATACAATTTGTAGATGAATTACAAAAGGATTTACAGTACATTCTAAAGGGAAATGCCCAGAAGCAGACGACCTCTGCCATGTGCATGTAAGAATAACAAATGGGCTAAGGCAATCCAAAAAGTGTTGTAGCAGAAAAATACAAAATCTTCAGCATGCATACTGTCGTTGTATGAAAAATATCCATTATAGTAGGAACTCGAAGATGAGGAATAAAAAAAATACTTGTAAAAATTACAATTAAGTTATAAGTTTTCTTATCAAAACCAATTCCCATCCTCGCATAATACAACAACATAATACCCACATGTAAGATTATACCGAGTGTCGTACAGGACTACCAATAAGCTTGCACTGCTCAGGAAGCAAAGAAGTTGAAATAGGCCCATTTAGATGTCGAAGCTCACCATCTTTCCCACATCCCTAATGGTCATTTTTACCTAGTTTAAGCTTTACTGACTTCACCTACAGAATTTGACCAAAATGAAATATAAGAAACACTAAGAAAAGATCTATTTAGTATTATTGGATCATTTTCTTATAAATTCTACAGAAGGAACGCTCAGATGATGCATTTATATGGCATGTCAAAGACATGCAAGATAGTAATCTCAAAATGGTTAGAAGTAGAAAACCCTGTCATATTCTATTCTGCTTAAACCATGAAAATAGATACATGATTAGATTATTTTCATATAAATTGTCCAAAATGCATAACCTCACAATAAGATGGTACATATGTATGGAAATTATAAAAATATATATTTCAAAAGATATATAAATTGGTCCCAAAAAATGATAGATATATTTAACCTACCACCTAGTCCTACTATCATTCATATTCATGAACTACAATGATCGACATGACATATTGTATTCATAATGTTGGAAAGAGTAAGAACTACAAATGATCAGAAAATGCAAACCTGACTTTCGGATTCAACAAAAACTTCAACAAACAATACCACACAAGAATATTGCAAGAAAAGTCACAAATATTTACTAGTGTCATATAAATATGGACTAGACAAAAGTGAATGAATTAAAAACAAAAAAATATGCAACATCAGGTGACCAGATAGAAAAAACAGTAGAAATGTAAGAAAGGAACATACTAGTAGAAAAGTCCCTACATGGAATAAATTGTCACAGTATTTAAAGATCTTTAAAAAAATGGAAAACAAGGAAATATTCTGAATGAAACAACTGACTTCAAAAACATTATTTACCAATAAATTGTCTTTACTTGCCTACCATTTGTATAGGCATACAAAGACCTTCAATGTTCAGTCCTTTCTTATGTTAATAGATAAATATTTAAATTTCTACATTAATGTTCTCAGACTAGCAGTCACATTAGACACTTTCCTTGGTATACTCTACAAATGGAAGAGAGAGATGACATCCAAACTGCATTAACACAAAGAATCGTAGAAGTTGCAACCTTCCCATAGCACGAACCAACAACAAGTCCAAAGTATCATCATCATGCTCAGCTCTGGGAGCAAGCACTTGCGACCTTAGGTTCTGTATTGTCTTGCACAGATAATTACATATCAATATACCAAGAAATGGACCTTGCATGACCACCCACTTTTCCTCCTCTATATTTAGTCCATTTTGATTTTACTTTGTGAGCATTTCATCTACAGAACCATTCATCTCAAATTTATTCTCAGCATCCCATTTTGGTTCTGTGTCCCATTTTGGTCCTTCATCCCATCTAGGTTCACTGTCCCATATTGGACAAGGGTCGGACCTGGTAGAGGATATATCCTCCCTGTCAACCATCACGTGGTTTCCCCATGATCCTCTGGAGCAATCATTTATAGTTCCTAGTCCACTCCATCCCTTACTGTACATGACTTAACTCTTGTTTGGGGTCTACTAGGAGTTTCAGATACATGCAATGGTGGGTGGACAACTTCTTCAGGTTCTGGAACAAGGCTGTTTCTCCCAGAGGATAGACTCTTTGTTTTGGCATATATACCCCATACATAGTCATACAGATCACTGCTTGCATATGTGCTAACTGTGATCACATCAAGATCTCCTGACATTCGTCTTGGTGTCAAAATTGAATCAATGCTTGGCAAACTTGATGCTCTTGGTAATCCTTCAATGTTTGATTTTCTCCCATGAATATCATAATGATTCTCAGCAGCATCTGCCATGCACCCTTGACTTCCACCTATGCTGCCAATATTGGTTGTTGGTTTTGGTATAGGAATATACTCAACTTCATAGTTGTACTTTGGCAAGCAAAGGATTTTCAGTTCCAAACCTCCATTGGTGAAATTCCAGTTCCATGGATGAAAGTGATAAATTTGAATTTTTTGGGGGTGAATTCAACCCACAAGGGCCACAACCTCGAATCTGGGGATAACTAACCATTTGTTTCATTATATTCCATAAATTAGGGGCAAACAAAGCTGCTAATGCCTCCATGAATGAAAAACTAAGGTGAACCAACTACAACTGGCCTCCATGAATGAAAAACTAGGGAGAACCAACTGCAACTCAAAATTTCGGCCATATTTCGGGGGCCAAACTCATAATTTCAGCCATATTTCACCAGGCTAAAATATATTTTTCCCGCTCTGAGGTATCTCATGGGTTTGACGATCCGACTTTTATTCATTGTGGTAGAAATAAATTGTGGGCTAATTTTTATAATTTCAAAAAACCTTTTTAATATTAAAAATTCGCCCAAGGTTTTTCTATTACCTCTCTAAATTTGCCCATGGGCTATAATTCGCCCCTAAAATCATCTCTGCAATTTCCTATTGTTACCGTTGCTTATTATTACAAATCAATTGATGAAATTACCAATTTTCTTGCTGATACATGTTACTTGTTGTTATAGCTGTGTGTGAATCTAGAGGAAGATAAACTGTTAAAAATTTTGGGTAAGGTTTGGCTTTATAACAAGGGTTCACTATTTCTTAAACGTTGGCATATCGATTTCATCCTTGCTAGAGAAAAAACAAACTCGAAGGAAGCTTTGGATGCTCCTACCCGGATTTCCTTTGGAGCTCTAGAAACAAGATGTCCTAGAAGGGTTAGAAAATTTTGTTGGAACATTTATTAGGGTTGATAAGAATTCGATCCATGGTATGAATACTATGGTGGCTAAGGTTATGGTGGAAGTTGATATTGTGGCAGGTCTACCTGTAGAGATTGAGGGGATNCATTTATTAGGGTTGATAAGAATTCGATCCATGGTATGAATACTATGGTGGCTAAGGTTATGGTGGAAGTTGATATTGTGGCAGGTCTACCTGTAGAGATTGAGGTGATCTGGGGAGTTAGAGTTTTTTCCAAAAACTTGATTATCTGCATGTACCCTTCAGATGTTTTTACTGTAGCAACACAGGCCCTGTCAAAGCACACTATCCTTACTTGATTTCGAGTACTCATCCTGCAGAGTTGGAATTCCTTACTATTTCACTTTCTTCAGTGTACTCCAACGAGGAAAAGAAAAAACTCCATTTGGCTTTCATCACTAACACACATAATACGGGTAAGTGCAACTGTGATTCCTCAACTCATTATGAGGATGTTTCAAAGGATGAATTAAATTTATATCTTGTTGCAGAAAAAGAACTAGACCTTCGTTTGTCTTATGAGAAAAATTTGTTTAATATGAAGTGAATATTAGGTGGAAATTTTTCTAGGAAAAATTTGGAGAGGGAATTTCATTCAATATCTACTAGGGTTGCTTTGGAGAAATGGTTTAATGAAAATTCTCTCTCCACTTTGTCTAAAACTTTTGAGGGTAGGGACTTGGTTGCAATCTCATCAGAGGATGCTTCGAGACAAGGGTTTCGTAAGGATCATATTCTGGAAAAACCTTCATCTGTCTCGAACTATTCTAGTGCTTCCCTTAACCCTAATTTGGATGATGATGGATATTTGTTAAACCCTAATTATGTAAACCCTTCTTTGGCTGGAAAATAATTTGTTTCTCACCCAATTGTCCCCTTTTCTCTTGCTAGTGATGTTGAAATCTTGAAAGAGAGTGGGTATGAACAATCAAATGTTCATGTCTCAAAAGATCCGCTAGATATCCATTCAAAAACAATTTGTACCAATCCAAAGGTCCTTTTCCTATAATCAATTAAGAACCAAAATGTAACTATAAGAAAGAATACAAAGCCACATTTACACACTTCTATGGACTCATATCCATCTGGGTACAAACCCTTATCTATCAGGCTGGAAGAAGCGACTCTTGCTAAAAAATTTACTCTTTCTACAAACACTTCTATGGAACTTAGAGCATAGAACCCCCAAGTCATCATTATTTATTGAAAATCCTCTCACTGGATGTTAGAGGCTTGGGAAAGGCTGAGAGGATTAGGGCTTTGTATAAACTCATCTCAGATACTAATCATGTTGTCTTACTTCTGCAAGAAACTATGTGTCATGCTTCCATAACAATTGAAATTATTGTGAATCTTTTTCTAGGTTGGGAACTATCTGAAGTTAATGCTTCGGTCCTTTCAGGTGGTCTTTTATCTTGTTGGAACCCTTATTTTGTTCAATTCAAGCCTTTTAAAACTGATTGGGGAAATTTGGTTTTATTGATTTAGATGTGAATTCTCAATTTGTATGCTCCTTATAAGAACATAGAATGTTTTTGGGATTCCCTTTCAGCTTCTAGGTTATTAAATATAGAAAACATTATTATAGTTAGAGATATAAACTTTACTACATCTCCTGCAGAGATTTGGGGACATAGTGCTAAAGTGGATTATTTGGCCAAGTATTTCTTGAAGCTCATGGGAAGTTTTGACCTTGTTGACATCATTCCTCTAGTTCTTGAACCAACTTGGACCAATGGGAAGGAGTGGACTGGAAGGTATTTCTAACAGATTGGATAGATTTGTTATCAAAGCATCTTTGTTTCATAGTTTTCAGAGATACAGAACTTGGGAGGGAAAGACTAGAGTTTCTGATCACTGGCCTATTTCTTTCAATTTGAAGGAACTCTTCCTACACAGAAATATCCCTTTGAGTTTAATAGCTCCTAGCTTGAAAATGAAGACTTTTGTATTTTTATTAGGGGTGTCTAGAAAAATTATATCTTAGAAGATGACTGCAATCCCATGGATAATTTGGTAGAAAATCTAAAACAAATCTAAAAGAAGTTGTGACTAATTGGATAAAGTCTACAAAATTAAAAGACTGGGAAGATTTCACATTACTGGATGATCAGATTAGATACTTATTGCTAAAAAATCTTGATTACTCACTTTCAGCCGAGGATCTTTTTCTTACAAAAGAACTGGAGAAGAAAAAATATTCGATTTTGAGATAGGACGAAAAAGACTGGAGGTTAAAAAGAAGAGATTTATGGTTACATTTGGGTGACAATAACAAAAAAGTCTTTCACTCCTTTGCTTCAAATAGAAGAAAGATAAATTCCATCTGGGATTTAACTGATGAAAAAGGAATTTCAGTTAAAGGTCAAGACCAACTAAAAAGATTAACAATATATTATTTGGAAAGGATTTATAAAAAGGATGGTATTTCCTCTCTGGAAGCACAACTAAACATTGATAGTTTATTCCCAGGTCTCTTTAATGAGGAGGATAAGGTTGTGTTAGGAAAATAGGTTACTCTGAAGGAAGTCGAAGATGCATTGAAACTCTTCAAGAAGGAGAAAAGTCCATGCCCTGATGGGTGGGCTGTTAAACTCTCTCTCCATTTTTTTATTTGATGGGGGAAGACTTACTTACTATGGTGTAATTCTCTAGAATTGAAGGCTTTGTCTCTGGGGCCATTAATTCTACTTTTATTACACTTGTGCCAAAATGTAATCAGCCTGAAACCTTTGCATACTATAGGCCAATTTCTCTTTGTAATCTGATTTATAAACTTATTTGAAAAATTATATCTGCTAGAATCAAACCAGCATTATCAAAAGGTTTATCATTAGAGCAGTTTGGGTTCCTATACGATAGACAGATCTTATATGCAATTGGTATAACTCAGGAGGTTTTTCATTTGATTAAACAAAAGAAATTGAAGGCTCTTTTGTTGAACATGGACTTGGAAAAAGCCTTTGATAGAGTGAACTGGAGCTTTTTAAGGTTGATACTTCTTCAGATTGGTATGCCTTTGTTGGTTTTCAACTGGATCATGGCTTGTGTTACTTCTGTTCAGTTTGTTGCTTTAGTGAATGGAGCCCCTTCTGGGTTCTTCAAGAGTGGAAGAGGGATCAGATAGGGATGTCTTCTCTCTCTTTTTTTATTTTTTCTCATTATTGAAGGTTTGAGCATACTCATCCTTAATGCAAAAAGTACAGGAAAGGTTAAGGGAATCAAACTCAACAAGGATTTCTCTTTAACCCAATTATTATTTCTTAATGATGTCTTGCTCTTTGGTATTAACTCTCTGAGTGAATGGTTATGCTTTAAGTAAATTATGAGCCTTTTCTGCAGGGCTTCTGGTATGACTATCAACTTAAAAAATATAGTTTGTTCCATTACAATTTGAATGAAGTTGTTCTGAATAGTATCACTGCTTTTCTCCCTTATAAAGTGTGTGATCTAGAAAAAGGGTTCAATTATTTAGGTTGCTTTCTAAAGCCCAATGACTATAGAGTACATGATTGGCATTAGCTGATAGAAAAGTTTGAAAAAAGAATACATAATTGGACTTTTAGGCTTCTTTCTATTGGAGGAAGGCTTACTCTTGTTAATGCGGTTCTAACCAATATTCCAGTATATAGGTTCTCCCTTTTATAGGCCCCTTCCCCGATCCTTAACATTCTGAGGAGACTCATCTTTAATTTCTTATGGACATGTGGCAAAAAAATGAAATCTTGTTATGGTTAGTTGGGAGAATCTTTCTCTGCCGAAGGACTGGGGAGGATAGAGTATACAAAATATTTTTTGTTTTAATTATGTTTTAAGACTAGAAAATTTTTGGAGGGGTTTAACTAGTAACACCCTTTGGTCTTCAATATTGCAAGGGAAATACTTGAAGAAAAAAATGTTTGACTAGGTTAGAATGCACAAAAAATTGACCAAAAATTCCTCACCTATCTGCAAGGGATTTCTAAAAATTTATCATTCGATAGGTAGGAATCTTATTTAGGAAGTGGGAAATGGAAGGAATGTGAGGGTGGGTATAGACTCGATCATTGCTTGGAAGAGGATTACAAACTCTCATATTATATCACTAACTATCTGGCAGAGATTGGTTAGTCCACTTTAGCACATACTAAAAGGCCTTTATGGTTGAACAGTGATTGGTCCTATTGGTATACTGCAAAAGATATCGAACTGGTGCAAGATTTAGCCACTGAATGGGACCTCTTTATTAAAAACTTGAATGTTGCTAGATGTAGACTATCATAAAGATGATTCTTTGCTTTGGTATGCAAACTTGAGTAATGGTAACATTACTGCAAACACTGCTTACCAGGTTTTAGCTCCAGATAACAAATTTTTAGTACATAAATGGTGTTATAAATTCCTTTGGAAGTGGATGCTTCCTCTGAAAGTAAAATGTTTTATGTGTCTGGCACTTCAAAATTGTCTAAAAACCTAGGATAATTTAGTCAAGAAGGGTTGGGTTGGACCAGGTTTTTGCACTTTATGCAAAAAATTTCTTGATACTGTTGACCACTTGATGACAACTTGCAACTTTACAGTTACTTGTTTGGGAGAAGTTTTGTCATTCTCTCAAAATCTCACATGCTTGGGGAGGTGAGAATTTTGACCATTGTGTTTTTAAATGGTACAAAAACTGTAAGGAATTTCAAATGCTTCTTGCTATCATCTCCTGGAAAATCTAGTTTACTAGGAATGTTAGTATTTTTGAAGATTAGACTCAGGATGCAAACACAATCTGCTATCAGGTCTTAAACTTTTAAAAAGAGTTTTGTTGCAAGTCAAACTCTCTTAATAAACCTAGAGTCATGAAGGAATATCAAAATTTTGGCGCAGTTGGTTATTTTGATGGTGCAACAAAATAGGGTTTCTGTGCAATGGGAGTGTTCTTATGGATAAATAATCTTCACAGGTTCAATTTTAAATTACACTGTGGTACTGGTACAAACATGAAAGCAAAATTATTAGCCCTTTGGTGCTTATGCAAGGTGGCTAAATTTTTTCGCATCATGGCCCTGCAAGTATTTGGTGACTCCTCGGTCACTATTAAATGGGAAAAATAAGACTTCAATTTAAATGTGATCTCTTTATTACCATGGTGTAACAGGATTCGAAAGAAGCAAAAGTTTTTCAACAAAATTAGCTATTGTCATATTTTCATGGAACAGAATTAGCTAGTTGATCAACTCTCCAAATCTGCTTTGGAAGGAAATGAAGGAATCCTTTATTGGGAAGAAATGGAAGAAAATCTACGAATAGATTCTGGTTCCATCTACATATTTGATTACTAATCCTCCAGGGTCATCTACTAAGAATGTTTTTTGGTATTTTTGTCTCTAAGGCGAGTGGTTTTCCTTCCTGCTGAGGTCCTTGAAGCTCTTGGTGATGTATTTTGAAATTATGCTTTCTTTGCTCTGTTTAGAAACTTTCTGGAATATTCAAACTTTGATATTGTATGAATAGTCTTATACTAGACTATTTGAGAAGCTATGTACTTTTTTTATTCTTATCGAATAACATATAAATTATAATAATAATAAAATAAATATACCAAATTATAATAATACTAAAATAAATAATAATAAGGAGAGGTTCTATGTGTAGGGCATGAACCAAATGTGAAGATAAAGAGTGGTGGGGTAAACTCCAATTTTGAAAAAACTAGATACCATACAAGGGTCATAAAAATACTTTATGTATAAATCATTCTTAACATTTTTATATATTTAAAATTATTTATCACAAAATATTTCTTATGCAATTTGAAAAAAATTGTATATTTTTAAAGTTAACTTAAAGTCATATATACTTTTAGTCACATCATTTGTTAATTTTAGTCACATCATTTGTTAATTACGCCATAAGGGGTTTCAACAAGTGGGAGTTGACTCCACGAATTTAATGTTTTTTTTTTTTGTAGGATTCTTCCGTTCGACAATTGGGGTAATCTTCCTTGTTGATTGATCTATTGCCTAGCATTTCTGTCAATTGAAAGGATTTCCATTTAAACTGGCACCTGCTCCCTTAAATGCACATCAATCCCTGCCCTGCCGACACTCTTAGGCGGTGATTCCTGCCTCCATCTACCTCTGAACGATTTTTGTTTCCATCAGAACTCTGCGCTACATAAATTGTTCAATCCCATACTTTGTTTCTCCGGAATGAGTTGCTGGAAACATGATAGAAAGGCATTCTCTTTGCCTCACATGGCAGGGTTTAGGATGAGATCTACGCTACATAAATCATTCAATCCCCTATTGATTTTCTCCGAAATGAGTTGCTGGAAACATGATAGAAAGGCAGTCCCTTCGCCTCGCATAGCAGGGTTTAGGATGAGCTGGTAACTCCATGATTCCAGGTTTTTGAATCTCTCTGTATCTTTCTTTTTCCCTTTTACATTTAGTTTCCCCGCATGAATTTATAGTTGGGAGGTCTCTAATTCCTGGCTAATTCTAATGAGCGATTTATATTGGTATTTTTGTATTGATGGGCAGGGTTTAAACACCCAAATGATGTTTTATCAGTTTTCCTCTCTTGAACCTCTATACCTGCAAATAATCCTGCAATAATGTCCTACGCTTTAACAGTCCTCTTCTCATCATGAAAATTGTACTCGTGGTTCACATAGGCTATTCCATCATGAGTGGTTGATGTTTTATGTTTTAGGTGGATTTTGTTGATTCAATATTTGAAACTTCAAAGCTAATGAATATCCCATACTGTTTAGCATGCATATGACTCATGGCGAATTTCTTTAACAGATATACTTCAAACCTATAAATTTGTTGAAAATACATAATGTAAATAGTTACTTTGTTCGTGGAGAACAAAGGATAACAAACCAACTGCAAAATCATAAATCATAAATAACACCACTACAAATTTAGAGTGAATTGATGTAACTACACAAAATTGATGAGAAAACTGCAAATCGCCTCAGAGAAAGCGTGTTCATGGTGTGCTAAGCTCTGCAAAATGATGGAATAGGCTACCTAGACTCTATGGAATAGCCTACGACAGCCTACACAATGAATAACGTTACTATTTTTTCCTTGTGGGAACTCTTGGTAGTGATCCCTTTCCAGGACCGAGGTCTCCAGACCCATTTCTTTGTGCCGCAGAATTTTGTCTAGGCTGCCCTGCTTATCTCAATTTACGATAAGGTCATGGAGGATTCGAAGAAGAGGGACCGGAGGAGCTCCAAATTTGTGGGGTTGCTAAAGGAAATTCACTAGATTTCCACTTGTGTGCGCCGTCTCTTTGATATAGCAGACACGGTGAAATTTCCTTTGACAGAACAACAGGATCATGAGGTAAGGAAAGTCGTTCTGGAACTCGTGCATCTTTGGGCTTCTTTGAGTCTTTGAGTTGGTTAACATAAAACCAACACATTCTAAACTTTGAAATCGAACTGATATTGAATCACAGACACCTAGCCCAGGGACTGCCAAATGTTATGGATTTCTTATTGAACAGACGCCTAGCCGAGGGACTGCCGCGCTTTATGGATTTCAATATGGTATGGTAGTATCACTATAGAATTTTGAAAGTTGATTATTGGTTATGTAGTTGCTCTAATTTGTGATGGGCAGTATCAGGGGCAATGAGACAATCCTGGAAACAATATTGAGTTGATTATTGGTTATGTATTTTCTCTAATTTGTGATGGGGAGTATCAGGGGCAATGAGACAATCTTGGAAACAATATTGAAGACCGTTCTTGGCTCCCATGGAAACAATGAAGACCGTTCTCGGCTCCCACATAGATATAGTTCCTGTAGTCAATCTGGCAACGCAAGCTATGGTAACCCTGACGACCTGACACGTAGGTGATGTGACTAAGAGAAGTTTAGTTTTTTTTCTCAAAAGCTTTATGCACATTGAACTATACAATCTCGCATCCCGTGATCTGATAGATGTTATCATGACATGTTTGGTGATGAAGGGACAAGCAGAATTTACATATGTCCAAGCTGTTCATACACTTGCCTAAGAGTTAAGTGTGTTATATAAATGTGATTTGGGAGTTTCGATATAAAATTTAAATATGCCACCTCGCTATAACTCAAAATATTGATAAAATAATAATTTAAAAAATATTGATAAATTATTAATGGACTAAAAAATGGTCAAAATATTATATAACCAAAAATTATGTTATGGGTAGAGGGGCAAACTATCATGGGAACGACCGTTGTCCTCATTTATCTCCATGTGTTCACAGATAAGTAGCCGTTGCTTTTTTGTTTAGCCTTGCAGTTACGCCCATTTTTATTTTCCTTTCTTCATTTGCAAAATACATTATACTTTTATCTTCGGTCACTCCTCATTATAAACAATGTCGATATTGTCTCAATCCACAATATGTTTACAAATGCCTCATTTGAAAAATGCATTATACTTTTATCTTCGGTCACTCCTCGTTATAAACAATGTCAATATTGTCTGAATCTGCAATATCGAAAACCAACACATTATAAACTTATGATACTTTGAGCTGGTTAACGTAAAAACAACACATTCTAAACTTTGAAATAGAACTGATATTGAATCACAGACGCCTAGCCCATGGACTGCCAAATTTTATGGATTTTGTCTTTCAATATCACAGACACCTAGCCCAGGGACTACCAAATGTTATGGATTTCGTCTTTCAATATCGCAGACGCCTAGCCCAGGGATTGCCAAATGTTATGGATTTCCTCTTTCAATATCGCAGACGCCTAGCCCAGGGACTGCCAAATGTTATGGATTTCCTTATAACATATCCATGCTACATTTGAATGTTGTTCATGTATAAGAAATCAAATTCCTTCAAGACGAAATGGTTGTCTTTAATTCTACATCTTCATCCTCAATGACATCAATCTCCAATCGTATGTCACGGGCATTGTGAAGTTCATCCCCTGCCTCATTTCTATAGTTTTTTTCTTTTACATTTTGCATAATATATGCAACATATTTCCATTGTCTTGCCAAAAATATTGGTTATGACATGATGTGGAGTGTATTCTAATGTATGCAAAGTCTAGAAAGACTTCAATCCTTGGTAAGGACATTCTTAACACCCAATAGGCTCAACTCTTCTATTTAATTTCCCAATACATCAAACAAGCAGCCTTTATCAAAATCAATTATCCTAATTTGTGCAAAGTTAATCTTGAAATAATATTCTACTCCCTAACCTTTATCAATAATGACATGATGAATTACTCGGTCAAGGATTTTATCTATACATTGGGGTATGCATCACAATTTTTTGTTATTTTTTAATAGATGGTAGAAGACCTCTTTAAGCAACTCTAAGATTCCATTGCAATAATATTACAACTTAAGCGTATGTTAGAGATGCCATTCTCCTACCTTATTATTATGATCACTAACAATCCATGCTTCGTTGCTAATTACTTCATTAATTGTGACTCTTGTCCATCCTGGATTTATGTTCCTTTCCTTCTTCTCCCTTTTCCTTTGTTCATATGTTAACATTAGTGGTGAGCTATTATTTATATGATAAGCCTCTCTTTCCTTTGCTATTTGTTATTTGAGTGCTCAAGAGTCAAAACTATAATTTCTTATTCAACAATGATAATAGAGTCGTATTAAAAACTTGTGCCGTGGAAGGATCTAAATATTCCTCCATTGTTCAGGATGACCACTGCCAAACAAGTCCCTACACTTTCTCCCAGGGATTCTGAGAACAACTTTCCATTCACAGTCGCTAAGGCCAAATTTAAAACATCTGTAGCGCTCCTTTAATTTATTGATTCACAATCTACCTAATTCACATTTCCTAATGTTTTGGTTCACAATCTACCTAATTCACAATTCCTAATGTTTTGATCATTTTTGGCTCATTGAATAAATTACCAATATGGTATGGTTAACATAGACTTGTATCTACCGGTATATTATCACTACAGAATTTTGCGACAGCTAAACCGTTTGAGAGTGACAGATGTTGTTCTCCCAAATAATTCCAAATATAAAATATTTTGAAACCCATAATTAAAAGGCTAGCTTTCAGAACTCCGCGCTACATAAATAGTTCAATCCCATACGATTTTCTCCGGAGTGAGTTGCTGGAAACATAATGGAAAGGCAGTCCCTTGGCCTCGCAGGGTTTAGGATGAGCTGGTAACTCCAAGCTAGCTTTCAGAACTCTGCGCTACAATTGTTCCATTAAAACCCAAGAGCATAGAAGACTTCAAACATAGGCATGATGTGATGTGTATGGTTGTGTTCAGACGCCCTCTTGTATTTCATGTCTTTCGAAGGAGGAAGCAGGCGCTCTGTCCTTATTGTTTCACAAAACTAAAATCTTAATGTAGCTAATTTTGTGGAGAAATGGCAATGTTTAGTATAATTTCATGGAGAAGAGTAGCCAAATGTTGTGTTTTAAAGAGATGAAAAGCTTATCAAATCTTTGTATTATATTAGGTAATCTATATTTTATGTATATAGAGGTTAGTTTGTTAAATAGTGTTTTAATTGCAATTTATTTTATGTTTTTAGAATTTTTAAAAAAATTTAAAGAAAAACTTAAAATAGTTGGATATGTTTAGAAAAAGATAAATTAAATTCATAATAAAAAATATGCTTTATAATATTATGAAAAATTTATAATTTGATTCATATATCCTTACATTTAAGAATTTAGTAGCTCTACAAATATAAAAGCCAAGCAATTATAATGATGTCCATTGACTTACCCTATTTTTTTATATTATTAGAATTTGGACAATTTTAAGAAATGTTATGAATTCCATATTCATGATTTACATTTAAGAAATGTATAAATAAATTATTTATTGTCTCTCTTTATAAATTTAAATTATTATTTAGTAGATAAATCCATAAATTTATGCATCTACAATGCACTGCAAAGTCTAACAATCCATTGTCATTTCAATGAAAGAAGAATAATTTTCATGATTACTTTTGAAATCCGGATAATGTAATGGTCAATTATGTGAAGAATATAATGTCTTTAAAATATTGTATCGACCATAAAATTTTATTTACTAAAATTTGTGGTTTAACATTTCAAATTGTCTTTCTTGTTGTATATGTCCACATCTCCTTACTTAGCTTGCAACACAAGATTCTTTTATTGCACCCCTAGGTATATTTGTTAATAGTTAACCAAAAACAACTTGGGTGCACTCGTGAGTCGTGATGTCTCTCACCGGTACTGATGTCTTTTCTATATATTAATAAACGTCAATTCATATTATTATAATAATAATGATAATATGAATAATAATATAAAAATGAAACGTACATCCATTTTAAACCAAAAACGTAGTTGGTGAGATGTGCGTTATGATCATGTCGCCAAAATCTGAGTTAGTGAGATGTGCTTTTGAAACCATACTTGAAGGTGGAAAGTGACGTGAACGGTCATACTCCCATCAGCAATTTATTGGGTACTGCTACATTATCATTCAGTCCCACCAGAACTTGGGTACCTCCTCGGAAGTTATAGCTTCATATGCGTCTACTGCAAACCCAGTTCACATTATCATAAAGCTGGTTCCCTGGCCATCTAATCATCGTCTCATTTACGATCATCCATTTCCCAATCTCAAAGAAATACAAGAGAGAAATCTCCGAAGATAAGAATGAATACCCCGCAATCATCAATGGAATGAAGAGAAAAGCCTACCGGTATGTGTCACAGGGGCAGGGGGTTACATTGGATCATGGCTCGTAAAGACTCTACTGGAGAATGGCTACACAGTGCATGCAACTCTCAGAGATCCAGGGAACCCATCAAAGAATTCATGCCTTCTTTCACTCCCAGGAGCCCACGAGAGGCTTCGTCTTTTCGGAGCAGAGCTGTGCGAGGAAGGCAGCTTCGACTCTGCCATCCATGGCTGCCACGGCGTCTTCCATGTTGCAAGTCCTACAGATATTGGTTCCCAAGATCCGGAGGTAAGCGAAACGACGGAGAAGAAAGTAACCGATGTTAATTTTAGCACAACAATATTGATATCGATGGAATTGTTGTACAGATAGAGGTCATTGAAGCTGCCGTGACAGGAACTCTGAATGTTCTCAAGTCCTGCGCAACAACCCAAACTGTTAGACGTGCCGTTTATACTTCATCTGCAAGTGCTGCTTCTTTACTGGAGAAACCAATGGAAATCATAGATGAATCATGCTGGAGCTCGGTAGATCTTGTCAGACAAAATAAACCCCCCGGTTGGGTAAGTTTATTTCAGGATTTTGTGTCTTAAATTAGACATTCCAGAAATTTATAATGGTTTCATTGATTGCACGCATATTGCAGATGTATTATGTGTCAAAAACCCTGGCAGACCAAGCTGCCATGCGATTTGCTCAAGAAAACAATATGGAGGTAGTCAGTATCGTCCCAGTTACAGTAGCGGGTCCTTGGCTAACAACAGGAATTTTCTCTAGCGTGTATGGAACCATGTCCCTCATCACAGGTTTAACAAACTTCTGTCATTTCTTTGTTTTCTATTAATATGATCACCGCGGGGCGAAACTATTAACTTTCTGCGTATGCTTTATTCAAATAAAATCATATCAATGACAATGCCTTGGTTGAATTGCAGGCAAAACACAGCTGCAAGGAGTCTTAAAGTCCATTTGTTCATATTGAAGATGTGTGTAGAGCTCACTTGTTTTTGATGGAACAACCTGCCGTGGGAGAAAGATACATTTGCTCAGCTCACAGCACCACTTTATCAGAGCTCACAGATTTCATTCGCAAGCGTTATCCAGAGTACAAGACAGCCATCCAGTAAGTAGCCCCTTGCTCTCATCTTTTATTTTCAAGGCCACCCACCATTCCATTGCCCATCATTTAGTCATGATTTTAGTGACCATATTTTGTGGTGTACAGGCTCGAGAGTGCAGACTCTATTATAACTTATATGTCGTCCAAGAAACTATTGGATCTGGGATTTACTTACAGATATGATATGGGTGATATCATTGACCAAACCCTACAACATTTCTCTGAGCTCGGCATACAGATCCAGTAATTTCAGTTACAGTGAGAACTCAATAAATTATTGTATATACTGGTAATGCCATGAGCTTGATGTTCCACTTGAATACAGTGCGTGCGGAGTTGAAATTTAATAATAATCCTTTGAATGACGGGGCCCTGTCCTCTTTTTTCTTTCTCTGTTTTGTAAACGGGGGGAGTAACGGAATTGCAACTATCTTATGGTATTGTATTACAACACTTCGAAAGTACCACAGTTTTTCAGTTGGAATGTGAAGTCGTCTGTAAACTTTATAGGTCGTTTTTCAGATAGAAGTGCAGGTGTTGATCTCTGTCTGATGGGGGACAACTTGAAAAGCATTTTTTATTTTTATTTTATTTTAATTGGAGTGCGATTGTGACCGTACTCTGGGTGGAAACGGTATCCAATAATAAAGCTGGTTTCGGCCTGATAGGTTTGTTACTCTGGATAGAAGCCTGGTCTAAGGCTGGCCTTGGTTTCGGCCTGATAAGTTTGTTACTATCGATAGAAGCCTGGTCTAAGGCTGGCCCTGATTAAAGATATTTGCTACACATCAAGGTTGGGGTGACTTTGCAGATCCTCTTCGTTAAAACACATAATTTTGCTCTTGGATGTAAAGGCTAAATATAATGAAGCTAAATACAACTTTCCAAAAGTTTTTTTTAACTTTTTGGATACACAAACAAGATTTTAAAGTAAACTAACTATTATCTTTTTTAAGGTTTGATAGACCAAATTTTGTCTGAGTATATTATTTTTGGCAATAAAGATCCTAGCTATCCTTTCATTTTCTTTGCTTTCTTTTACAGACCTACCTGCATTCTAACTGTTAGCATTGTTTTTGTTCCATGTAAAATGACACGGAAGGTAAGGCAGAGCAATCGAATCCTAATAATGTGTGAAAATACTATTCGTAGATTGGCTAGAATTACGCTAAAGGAGATAGCACTTTGACGGTGGCAATTTGAAGGCGGACTAGATCGACGGATATGGTGGGTTTCGCAAATATGACAAGCGCCACCAAAAAGACCTTTGTATCTACGCGGAACACGTTAGAACGACCGCAACTTTCAAGGGTCGGGATCGACAAAAGATAAAACAACAGATGAGGTTAATTCCGCCAGATCAAAGCGCTCATGGAGATTTCGCCAAATCAACTGATGTGCATACTACTTTGTGTTTCTTGGTATTCGTGACTCCATAGCCCAATACATCATACCTTATTTCCACTACCAACCTCCGAAACTCATTCGGTGACAATATAATATGGCCTTGTTATAAATTTGTGAGAGATCTCTCTCTGGAAACAGGGAAGCCAACTCCCTTTTCTAAAGCGGTTTTGTTGTTACCTCGGGGTCTGCCTTCCCACAACCTTGGGTGTGATTCTGAGTGCTAACAAACCGACGTCGTTGCCGAGGACGAAATTGAAGATCATCCCTGCGAAAAATGACAAAGATTCTAAGGATAAAGGGTATCTGTGGGCAAACCGAGACTCCTGCATGTGAAAAAGGTTGTATCATTTGCCCTGTCAACTCCACTTCAAAGATTTTAGAAGATGACTCCACTGGGGAGATCGACGACCGAAAGGACCAACACGAGGAGGAGGGTTCAAATCCTCCCAAAACTATGGACGATAGTGCTGTAGATTACACTGTCGATGGTGAACGGCAGTCAGACATCCAGAAGACAATAAATCTTTCACTCGGTGATTTACGAAAACCCGTGTTTCCAATATTGTGATAGTTCCACTAATGTCGTGATCCTAAAAGTCAATTCTCCAAAGGGCATCGGTAGGCTCCACAACGTGAGTGGATTCACGGTAAAGGCATTCGTAGGCTTGAGGAAAAGACAAGATACTTAAGATTCAACTTTCTCCAGAACATCTTGGCTTTCCTTGTAAATATTTCCTTCTATTTTCCTAAGTTTGTTAGAATAATCTATCATGGCTTATCTCACCCCAACATCTTGGCTTTCCTTGTAAATATTTCCTTCTCTTTTCCTAAGTTTGTTAGAATAATCTATCATGGCTTATCTCACCCCAAGCAAATTCGTGAGTTCACCCCTGTATATCCTTCATGGCTTATCTCTTTGTCATGTACATTCGATTTCAATCAAGACCCTTCACCCGAAACCTCTGACATTAAGAGGCCGCCTGATGAACCTCACGACGCCATATTTGAAGACACGTGTTTCTTACAAGACCTCGTTACATATAATGCCCAAAGCTGATATATGCCTCTTCGATTGCCTAAGATCCTTCATGATTTCCCTACAAAACACTACAAATACCTTCCTGAGTTTGATGGAGAATCTGAAAATCTTACATCTGAGAAACATTTACAAGCTTTTGAATATTTTCTTGACCTTTTTGAGATAGAACATGAGGATGTTCGTATGAGGATGTTAGACATTTGCAGCCAGAATCCATCACTACGTGGGAGGAGTTCTCTCGTACATTTTTAGACTTTTGGGGCGAAAGAAGATCATTGGACCAAATACTCTTAGAGTTTTATTCTATGAGGAAACGGGAAGGTGAAACTATGTCAAGATTCAACAGGAGGTTTGTGAGTTTCTATTACAACATGTCCAAGGAAGTTCAACCATTAGAAGGTGTTGCAAAGCTGCATTATGCGTCTATTTTTCCTCCCAATTTGTCTTTATTTTTTTCAGAATGGAAATCGGTCTCATTGCAGAAAATGTTTGTTGATGTGTTGGAGGTCGAAGAAAATTTTAGACTGTCGGGAAGACTCCTAGACCATGGTAGTAGTGATGAAAGAGACAAAGAGTTAAACTTGGCAGAGTTGCACAAGACAAAAGGGGAATTTCCTTGGCAACTTGCCCCTTTCCCCAGTAGATAGAAAGGAGATCAGTGCGATGGTGAAAAGGTAGGCGGTTTTGCTAGTTTGTTTCCTAAAGATTGCGACCAGCCAGTTACAAGTTGTACCCATGTTGGCCTCGAGCAAGATTTTGGCGCGCCTATATATGATGAATACGGATATGACTACTAGGATGGCATGCCTAAGGAAATGACTGAAGATCCTGCAAGTCCAGGACCTGACAAGGAAAGAGGTGGGGTTTCTGAAATAAATGCTCCTCCATATTCTTCAAACCTAAGAACCTCATATCAAGGTGAAGTGTTTTTCTTTCTCAACCCTATTGAGGAAGATGACTGTGTCCTTGTTGAAGCGTATCCGAAAGATGAATTTCTGGCTGCTGAGATTTGTAGCCAAAACCATGATGCATCAATTGAGAACTGTTGGGAGTATTCTGTGCATGGTTCCTTTGGAAACCAACCCAATTATGGGCCGGAGGGGTTACTTCCCGAATGATTTTCCTAAGACAATCAGACGACAAATTTCTCTGGATGCTGTAGTGTTATTTATGGTCGTGTCCCTAATTATATGGAAATATTTTTCGACCAGGAGGATCACTAAGAAATAGATGAAGATCCCGGAGGGGATACCTTTTTGTATGTCCTGGACACAGAAGTAAATTTGTTCAGTTCTATTGAGGAACGCAATGCTTCCTTCTTCACAACACTTGTAAGGAATTAGGTTTTGAATTCTGGAATTCCACGTAGAAAAGTTGGTGCCGCAGTTACAAAGGATCCGGAGGTCACCTCCCAAAGTATTCTTGAATGTCGCCTATGCATGATGATGGAAGAGTGGTAGTTGGAACATTTTTGTCACGTCAGACGAACTACTGAAGAATTTGGCAGCCATCAGGGTTTCTATGATCTAGTAGTAGAATACATGGAGGGGTTGGGAAATGGTAATGAATGATTAGGTCTTTACTGCAAAGATCAATTTTTTTTATTATAATTCGGTGCCACTAAGTCTTTTAGTGTTGTCCTTGGTCCAACATGAAGAGAAGTGGGATTTATGGGACCATTTTCTTGTGGCTTCATTGGAAGTCATAAATCACTTGATTGGGTGATGAGGTCTAGTAGATAGAGTAGGTAGATAGAGATCAATAAGCTCGACATGATGAGCATTTCCCTTTAAGCAATTTTTTAGTGTCAGCTCAATTTTTCAATTGGTTTCATTGTAGGTTTAATTTTTGGTTTTTGGAGCGTTTTGAAAGTTTGCAGTGAAGTTTGGAGAGCCTCCCAATGGATTCTAGCACCTGTTATATGTTGTTCTTTGCTACCTCACAGGGAGGGTAGCATCCCTAGCTGGAGCCACTTATTAGCATTATTTTTGTTCTACGTAAAATGACGGGGAAGGTAAGGTAGAGCAATTGAATCCTAATAATGCGTGAAAATACTATTCGCAGTTTAGCTAGAATTATGCTAAAGGAGATAACGCTTTGACAGTGGCAATCTGAAGGTGGACCAGATCGATGGATATGGTGGGTTTCGCAAATATGACAAGCGCCACCAAAAACACCTTTATATCTCCGCAGAACATGTTAGAACGACCGTAGCTTTCAAGGGTCGGGATCGACAGAAGATAAATCAACTGATGAGGTTAATTCCGCCAGATCAAAGCGCTCGTGGAGATTCTGGTTCCCAAATCCGCAAAGTGTGTTAAATGGAAGCAAATCTCAATGGTGTGGATCGGGCCGAGGAAAGATCTACGGCAGGCGATTTCTCCGCTGATTGGACAAGAACAAAACAAGCTGCCTCGAGAACTCGCGAAATATGGCCTCACTTTACACGTGGACGATGAGGATCGAAGACGTCAGATCGAAAGGCTGGAAATGGTTCCGCCTAGTGAAAGTTGCAGGAGGATAAGTCGGACGAAAAGGGCATTTTTTGCGTATGATCTGCTCACCTCGAAAGGACCCTGTCGATGCCATATTTTGAGACAAGTATGCAAAGGGCTAAAATGACAGGTAATCGAATACCCCGACGCTTATGGAGCATATCTACAAGTAAACGAAAAATTGGCTCCATGACATAGATCTCCCTCATGAACCCAAAAGTTCGCTGCATTGAATGCATGGAAATCAGGAAAATATCCTAATAATTGAAATGCAGAAGGCAGGTATGGCTTCCACACGAAGCAAAAAGACGCAACAAACGAGGAATATTCTGATGCTGTCATCAGAAAGGGAAAAGGGGTAAGGGGCATCAAGTCCATGTGCCATGAGCTGAATGGGCAATGATGTGAACCAATGGCAAAGATCTTTTCCGTAGCCAGTAGTATAACATCTTAGCAGAAAGGACGGTGTGACTCGATTCTCAGCAGGAAGACCGGACCCCAAACCCACGTGCCCACGCGTGTTGTCATCATGCTACTCGATAACGAAGTGTGCGAAGGTGTTGATGGGGCCATCGTCGGGTTCAACTTTCCAGCTCTTTATAAGCACCATTTTTAGTGCCATCCGGAGACAACGAACTGAGTGAATGTGGGAGAGACTAAAGTGGTTGAATGCTAGTCTGCTGAAAATATTGAGAGTCTTACGGGAAGTCTGCAATGGCTTCCTTATGTGGAAAATCTGTTTGTCAAGGTGTTCCTATGGTTGGTGAGTCCTGACCTAGAGTCCCATTGTTCATAAGTTTTCATTCGAGGGAAACTCCAATCATCCTGGTAAGGACGTTCATTACAGTAGAAGAGGTTTCTGGTGCCAGCAAGGTCAAGGAAAGGATGTTCATCACAGTAGATGGACCTCCTCATGCTGGTGAGAGAATAACTATCTTAATATATTACAACACCTCCGCGGGCATTGTGTCTGGAATTTCCTGTCCAATAAGCATCCCTCCAAAGCCTCCGAATAGAGTCGTGGTCTCCATAATCTCAGCACGTGGTGACCATTGCTAGCGGTGACCCATTGGAGCGGATGCTCGTACTGGAGGAGAAGTGGTCCAAAGTCTTCATCACCACCTTTGTGAATTCCACGTGCCAACTTTATCTGGGGTGGTGATGAAGTCAAAAATGTGCCACGCTACGCAACCTGCAGAAAGATCCTCCTCTTAGGAGGAGTGAAGCACAATAATGACAAGCCTCCTCAAGGACCTGTCACTATCAGAAGCAGTGCGGCCCTTCTTCAAGTCCCCTCGAATAACAGTGTTACCAGGAGAGAGGGAGGCGAGGAGGAAGGCTGAGCACAGAAGGAACACAAACCTTCTTGCCAGCCATAAGCCCATGCAGAAAGGTTCTTTTGAGCATAGAATGAACACAAATAGCCCCAGAAAGAAAATGACACATCGTAGACCCAACAGGAAGATAAATTGTTCGAGCCAAGTCAGCGACGAGCCACCAAGGGATGTCTTGAGCCGTTGTTTTTAAGACAAGCGAGCCCGAGGCCAGAGATGTTGCGTTGTTGTTTAATACCAGCATGCGCGTTTTCTCCATAATGTTTTGTTTTATATATGTAAACCGTGGCGGATATGCCACGTTCTAGTTTGTTAAAGTTTGATCGTGATTGTAAATGACTTCTACCCCTGTTTTGAGGTTAGTCTCGGGGGCCCAGAGCACTAAAAAGATACTCCCTACACGAGGGAGAAGGTTGTTGGTTTTGGTTGGAACCTGAGAGATTTTTGGTTCTTATGTAATTTGATCCATCTTTAATACAAGAAACAAAGCCGGCTGTTGGCCTATGGATGTAAGAATTCCTGTGTATCTCTTAGTTGCAGTCTGTACTTTCCTTTCTTTGCGTGCATGTACTTCCTATTATTTCTTTGCATTATGTTTTCTTCATGTCTTTGACTTAGTGTATAATGGTTCAAAATTCATACTCCTATGCTCTGGTCGTTGTTTTAGACATTCACCAAATGTTTCTTCCAAAATTGGTGTAGAATTCATCCTTGCAGTGCTCTACATCGATGGACTCTCATCGTTCTTCATTTTTCACCAGACTCGAACATATAGACCGTGACCGAAGCGATATCTTGCTCTTGCAGACATTTCTTGTGCAGACTGCTTTGTGTTTCTTGGTATTTGTGACTCCATAGCCCAATACATCATACCTTGTTTCCACCGCCAACCTTTGAAACTCATTCTATGACAATATAATCTGGCCTTGTTATGCATTTGTGAGAGATCCCTATCTGGAAACGTGGAAGCCAAATCTCTTTCCTAAAGTGGTTCTGTTGTTACCTCGAGGTCCGCCTTCCCACAACCTTGGGTGCGATTCTGAGTGCTGACACTCACAACAAAGAAATTGTATAACTACTTTAATTATTAATTTATAATAACTGCTATTTGAAAACCAAATAGCAAATCTTGATTTTCAAATAGTGTTGCAAATCCCATTTATCTTCTTGAGGAGAGTGGCCTCATGACAGAGCGACCACCCGTGGAGAAGTCGGAGTTGTTTATAAAAGCAATGAATCTCTGTAACGCGGGGTGAACGCAGGTTGATAATCAATGAGAAGGAACTCTGTGGAGAACCTTGTGGCATTGTATTGAGGGTAATCAAAATCGAGAGTACCTTACATCTTTCAATGTGTTACCAAATAGAAGAGAGGACAAGTTTTCCTTGTATGCTTTCATGATTTACTTGCCAAGAAAAGGAAATATCTCTGCAACTTGAGGTAAGCACTTTGCCAGTTTCTCTTTATTTAAATAATTTGAATCTAAACCATAGCTACAGAAGTGCCATGGCCCGTTCTTTATGTAAAATAAAAGAGAGCATGTTTTTGCTAGTCCTTTATGTTATTATAACCCTACTATTGTGAGACAAGATAGACATATCCTATAGTGAGAGGGAGGTGTTGTCTACTTGTGGTTATTCTCTTGTGGATCTGTCTCTAGTTGTAGATGGGGCACCAGCTTCACGGTAATCTTTATTAAAAATTTCATTTATGAAGGGACGGACCTTTACAGTGAATCGTGTCCTTGAACAAGTAAAGTGATCTCTTTGTGATAATTTTTATTGTTTATGAATAAGAAGAATAGCGTACTTCCCTTTGGTAGAATAATATTAATATGTTTCGTGGAATAAAAATAGGATGATCTCTATGGTCAATCTCCATGACCCTCTATTAATAAAAACATTTTATCCTCCATTGCGAAGGAGGCGAGTTTATATGGAAAAACCAATACTAATATATATAATTATTCGTTCTTTATTGATGGAGAGTGGATAGCCCTCGTTATAGGAGTGTCCCTCCTATAATACACATTGTCATTAAATCCTACCTGTTATGTGATTTAGAGAGTGCAAGTGAAATTTTGGTCTCTCTAATTGAGAGTTGACCTTTAATTTAATGGAAGGATGAGTTAGAATTAAAAGAGGGGAGCAACTTTAGAGATGGCAGTGCACTCTAACTCCTCTCATAAATATTATTCTTATTAGATCCTCTCATAATTATTATTATCATTTCATTTAGTAATTTATTTTAATCGAGAAAAAGATTGGGTTGAGTATGTTTACATTGAAAAGTATGGGGGCAATATTAAAGTTCAGTTAAAATTATAATGTTTAAGAGTGGTGAAGAGTGAGGAGCTCTATCACCCACCTTAGAAAATATAGAGCGAATTCTAAACTATCTAATATTCATTATAATCAAGAAGATTATTTTGTCAAAGGAAAAATTAAACATAATGGATGCGTTGAAGCCTTGTGGTAATGTTGTAGAAGTTTTGAAAATATTCTTAACTGTAGAATTGTAACCTTCCTTAATTGGATGAAAATAATAGCCTTTGATTGGGGTGAACCACGTATATTGGTGTTCCTCTCTTGCATACGTATTCTATATGTTTTATTTTCGGCAATGTGTCTTAAGTTAATTCTCTGCAATTTTGTCTTTATAACAGAATACTTACATCTTTATATGCACATAATGAATGAATTATGGACCACATCTTTATATGCACATAATGAATGAATTATGGACCATGATATTTAAATAATTTTCTAGTAAATTGTTAGCCTCCTCATCTAAATATAATTGCAAGACCTTGCATAAAAAAAGCATATGGTTGTATGAACATAGACGTGTACGTTATTAATGATTGTTATTATAGTCCATGATTTATAAGATATTAAGCTTCCTTTGAAGATTATGTAACCTTGCACTCTTATAAGGTTAAGATGGTGAATGATGTTCGTATATGCATATAATATTTTCTTGTGTGATGTTTAAGGTGATAGTAAGTTTCCATTTGTTGACCACACTTTATCATTAGGAAGGACTCAGTAAAACTACAAGAGGTTTTGTTAATATTGTTGGTAAAAATAATAATAGTTGTAGATATGGGGTATATGCTAATAATCTCATGTGCTTCATAAGCCATACAATGATATTAGTGTGTATTAATTAGAGGAAACTTCAACTCAAAATGGGCCTCCTAAAGAAAATTAATAAAATAATAGTTAAAATAGTAAAATAATATTTATTAATTTTGGAGAAAGAAAAGAAAAAACTACATTTTTGCTTGTATTTTCAACATATCTCCCTGTTTTTTTACTCAAATTTCGATCGGGAGAGCTCGTTGGATGTGGAATTAAATTCTGCATTCAATGGGTATCCACTCAGCATACTTTTCGTGGGCCCCGCTACCCCAAAAAAAAGAAATACTTGAAAAAATGTGATGATGACATCATCATCACATTTTTTCAGGTATTTTTTGTTTTTGGGGTAGTAGGGCCTGTCAAAAGTATGCCAAACATCATCATCACATTTTTTCAGGTATTTTTTGTTTTTGGGGTAGTAGGGTCTGTCAAAAGTATGCCAAGTGGGTACTTGTTGGATGCATAATTTAATTCTGCATCCAACGAGCTCTCCCGATATAAATTTGAGTAAAAAAACAGGGAGATATGCCAAAAATACAAACAAAAAGTAGTTTTTTTTATGATACCTATCCCCAAATTTATATTAGAAATTTGTTTAAGAGGTGCTCCCTTTTTGAATTTTAAAGCATTTTGATTGGCTAATATATGATGACATGGAATTTGTATTATTTTTGGAAGGCCCATTTTAAATTGAAATTTCCTCTAATACGATTAAAAATAATGAATTAAAGATCATATTATTACTTATTATTATAGTATCATAGAAGTGATTATTTTGGAAAGGATGAATAATCTTTGAATGCAAGGGAATCATGGTTGCTAAGATCTCTTTACTCTACTTAATTGATGGACTGGATAAATATAAAGTCATTATTTAAGACCTCGTATTATTAACTATACCCAACAAAACAAAAGAATGGGTTATGATTAAGTTGATTTTCATATTTATGTAAAAATTATGTATCATTCTTATGGTGACAATTATTCATTAGTACTAGCATTTTCCGAAAAAGTCTCTGTGGATTTTGGGTTTGTTACAAATGGTGTCAGAGCAAGTTCTCAACACTCGGACCTAATGGACTCACTTCCATACAGGTATGTTGTGAACCTTATGAAGAATTGAGTATTTGAATACAAGACTTTATGTTTACTTATTGGCATGCATACTATAGAAATAATAGTGTTATGAACGTCAAAGTACATGAACTAGTTCGCTTAGATTTATATAGTTGAAAGTATGAAGCTAGTTGCATAACTGAAATGAAAAAATACATGCATGAAGAGTGAAGTTTTCTTGGAAGTTTGACAAGGTGATATATATTTCATTAGATATTTAGTATGAGAAAGAGACTATGTGTTAACATGTAGCGAGTAGGTTATTTTCATACACTTAGATACATTATAGTGGAAACTTTATACATATTGATCGTATTTTAGTATTAAGGTTTGTTCCAGTTAATATGTAGCCATACACCTAGATGCCTTACAAGGATAAGCATGGTTATGTGACAAGGATTAATGATAGAAGCTAAATGATTGAGGATTATAATATTTAGAAGATAAGTTCTTGGGATAAGGTTGTAAATTGATGGAATAAAAAAGTGGCAGTTTTAATTGTGTGAAGAGTTACTCTTAAATATTTAAAAGGGTGGCTTCAATTAAATGACATGACCTTATGCCAATGTTTAATTTAAAGAGGATTATGTTAAGGTTAAAAACTAGGTAGTTGATAAAGCCAAGTAACTATAGCATGCTACCGGTCAGCTTATAAAGATAATGGACTCTAAATCATCCCATGACATTATTATTAAGAGTTATTCTACATGTCTTTTTATGAGTAAAGATAAAGAAAACAAATGATAAGCGGATTAAGACTTTATCAATGACCTAATATATCATGAAGACATCAGTTTTAACGTACTTGGTTGGTTTGGTTAAAGGTTGCTAGACAAGAATACAAATGTATGTTAACAATGTTCCATCGTGTCATATGCATAATGGTATGTTACTTTGCAAGCTTAAGTATAATTCATTAAAATTATGTTAGAGAGGTTGAATGCATGGTATCAATAATATGAGTTAAGGATGTTGAAGATGAAACATGGTGAAGTAAAGTTAAAAGTAACACCAAAAGCTTATAGAAAATAAGGATTGCATTTTGCTTAAAAGGCATATCAATGAAAGGTATATCCAAGTGTAGTTACAACTAATTTGTCATGAAAGTAATGCATTAAGATTATGCAAAAGACTAGTTTGTTGTAACAAGAGATTATGGACATCCTAAATAGTAAATTGCTATTATATTTTGTTGTTTGCTTTATGAGATTATGATGTAAACAATTTTGGCAAGAAATTGTGAGTAAAGTATGCAGGTACTTAAGGTTGCAAAAAACACTGCCAAATGTGAAATCAGTGAGATCATTGAAAGAAAAGGTGATTTTTTGAATGGAAAGAGGTAACATCTAGAACGAGTATGGCTCATTGATTATTATGAAAGGCTAGAAAGATTTTATCGTCTAATAAATCAATTGAATTATGGAAAAACATAGTCTAAGCTAACCTGATACACGAAGAATATACTTTGTTAGAAGTTTGAAAATTTCTATTGAAATACTTGGGTATGGTAACCGTAGCATTCTTGAGAATTATCACTTATGTATATGGTATATCTGTGATAAGGCAATTGAATCATAGAATTTTTTATTGGTGCATACATGTATAGATACTAGAAGTATCAAGTTATGCAATGTGTTAATGTGTTGTTAACTCTTTTGAGTTGACCATGGGGAACACCCTAGGTTATAAGGCTCTTAAGATTCTAAGAAACTTTTCTACACTAAACAGATCCCTTTAAAATAAAATATACATAATGAACTAACTATTGAAAAGGAAGAAGAAAATTGGACATTTAAACTATGTAATTAAGCAAGAGAAATTGAGTTTGGTGTTGAGCATGTTGTCTCTAGAGAACCTAAACTATTTAGGGTCTGCAATTTTTTATAAGTTAGTACAAAGTTTCCAATGAGCACCCTTGTGAGGTGTTAAACTCTGTTGAGCACTGTATGATGCTAAAGTCCTAGGAAAAGAGCTATTGGTGAGCACTCAGAGGAGGTGTTAGGCTCTAAAGTAGAATTGCAGAGAACACCCAAGTGAGGTGTCGGGTTCTGTAGTGACAACCTTTGTGATGTTAAGCTTTCAGGCTTAGAGATATGTGGGATTACAGGCCCTAAGAACTTCTAAGATCTATGTAGGAGATACACTTGAGAGCTATGAAATGTCGATGAAGGGCATCATCCGTATATCAGATGAATATTATATATATAGGTTGATGAGGCTTGCACGTGAACTTGCGGTTCTATGAGGAGATGACCCTCATGTATATATGCATGCTAAAATTATTGAAAGAGAATTTCAGGAAAGAAGTGTTTAGAACATCAATGCCATATAAAAGGTATGTGTGTGATTTTTGGTATTTTACGCATCATGATATGATGAATGAGGAAAACATTGATTGCAAATTTTCTTTATGAGGTGAATTTTTTGTGTGAAAAATATGATAAAATGATTGTTGATTGGTAATGCTTTAATTAGTAAATATTTCAAAATATGTGAAGAAAAATATGATTATGCACATGTTATATGTTAGTTTGATATGATTATCTATGCTGCTAAGGAAAGTGGAAATGACTAAAGTTATTTGAGAAGTACCTTCATACAAGAGGTATGCATGTAAAGGTTGAATAGGGAAAAGCTATGTGCCATAATATACAAATGCATGGATAATTCTCCTTTAGATTATAAATTTTATATTATTCTCATGATTGACAGATGTTGTGCAGTTGCAGGAATACTATGTTATCATCATGAGGTAAATCCTTCAAAGTGAAGCTAAATTCTAAAGGGTTTTTATGAAAGGATAGTAAATGAAGATGCATGAATGGATTGTTTTAGATTATGAATGTTATGACTGACATATGTTGTAGGTACATATTTGAGAGTGAATCTAATCTTTTAAAAGTTGTTATGGACAACATCAACTGTTTGTTGTTAAAACATTTGCTCTTTATTAAGTTTCTTTAACTTGAGAAATGGTTAGGGTTTGTTTCCCACATATTCGATCTCATCCCTTGAAAGAGGGGGATTCGGTTATGAAAAAGGGAGGTAGTGCAGAGAACACTCTCCAATAAAAAAGGAGGGATAGAATCTAACCACAATCTCACATCTCTAAAAAAGGTTGGCAATGTGGATGTGAAGGATTGACTTAGGTCTACGTCCATTTTTAAGAAATTCTCACGATGACGCCGATGAGGGGGGTCGTGCTTCTCTTGATTTGCGCCCTGGATCAATCCCATTTTTCTTCTCAAGGAGAGTGGCCTCATGATAGAGGGACCGATGTGGAGAAGTCAGGGTTGTTTATAAAATCAGTGAATCTCTGTAACACGGGTTGATACTCAATGAGAAGGAACTATGTGGAGAACCTTGTGGCATTTTATTAAGGGTGATAAAAAATGAGGAGTACCTTAAATTTTTTAATGCCTTACCAAATAGAAGAGAGGACATGTTTTCCTTGTGTTTTTTCATGATTTTCTCCCCAAGGAGAGGAAATATCTCTATGACCTGAGGTAAGCACCGTGCCAATTTCTCCTTATTTAATTAATCTAAAAAGAGAGCATGTCACTACTAGTTCTTTATATTATTATAACCCTACTATTGTGAGACAAGGTAGACATATCCTATAGTGAGAGGGAGGTGTTGTCTCCCTGTATTTATTCTCTTGTGAGCCCGTCTTTGGTTGTAGATGGGGCACCAACTTCACAGTAATCTTTATTCAAATTTTCATTTATGAAGAGATAGACCTCTGCAGTGAATCATGTCTACTAGAACAAGTAGAGTGATCTCTTTGTGATGATTTCCATTGTTTTCGAATAAAAATAATAAGGTATTTTCATATTTATGTAAAAAGGATGTATCATGCTTATGGTGACAATTATTCATTAGTACTAACATTTTTTCGAAAAAGTCTGTGAATTTTGGGTTTGTTACATTCCACTGAGATAAAAGAAATATTTTCATTAAATTTGATTCCAAAAAAATTATTATAAAATTAAATATAAAATTTAATTAAAATTATTGTTTTA
Source organism: Pseudotsuga menziesii (assembly GCA_001517045.1). Lineage (NCBI taxonomy): Eukaryota > Viridiplantae > Streptophyta > Pinopsida > Pinales > Pinaceae > Pseudotsuga > Pseudotsuga menziesii. The sequence goes on along the minus strand of LPNX010180250.1, from coordinate 64,687 downwards.
ATTAGAATAATGTAAATTTAAATTACAAAAGCAAAATAGTGACTAAAAGAAAATTTAATTTAAGGAAGTGAAATTGAAATAACAAAAATGATTAATTCCTAACTTTACATGAACATTTTGGTCTTTGTAATAACTATATTTACCATTAGCTACAATATAATGTATGTTACAAAATGGTAAGGATCATATGGTGAAACCATAATAGAAGTATTTTTTTAAATGAAAATATATTAAAAATGATTTAACAAATTTTAAAATGTTAATTTTTTTCCATTAACATAGACATAAATTTAAATGTTTTTGCAAGGTATATAAATTTGTATTATATTTATATAATGATAAAAAGGTTGTGAAAATGTAGCTTGAAAAGTTTTATCAATAAAAGATATCTATGTGAAATAAAACCACTTTAATGTTTGTGTGAAGATACAAATCAATTTTATTAAAATAAATTAAAAATAGCTAACATTTTAGGAAATGCACTTTCATTTAATAAACACTTTGACTATCTAAATAATAAATATAATAAAATATTTTTTATATGGGGTTAGTAAGTGATATGAGTAGGAGGGGAGAGAGAAGGAGAAGAGGCAGAGGTTAGTGTGTAACATCTTGTTTTTACTTTGATTCTTGAGATTAGAATAACTATTATTTAATCTCTTTTAAGAGCAGTACCATTGCAGTTAACAACCATTATTTAATTTATGTTGTCATATGAGGATTTACCTTATACATAACGTTTATATGATATTGATGTTCCCAACATTACTTGGCTGAAATTATCTTTTAAGAATTCTAGTATGCATATATACATGAGGGTCATCTCCTCATGGAACCACAAGTTCACGTGCAAGCCTCCTCAATATGTATATATTGTATTCATCCGATATAAGGACGATACACTTCATTAGCTTTTTACAGCTATCGAGCATATCTCCTACTTAGAATCTGGAAGCCCACATATCTCTTATCTTAAAATCTTAACATCACAAAAGATATCACTACAAAACCTAACACCTCACCTAGGTGCTCTATGGTAGTTTTGATTAAGAACCTAACACCTCCTCTAGGTGCTCACTGGTATCTCTTTTCCTAGGAATTTAATATCATAGAGCGCTCATCAGAGTTTAACACCTCACAAGGGTGCTCACTGGAAACTTTGTATTAACTTATCAAAAATTCTAGATACTTCAGAGCTTAACACCTCCTCTGGGTGCTCACTAGTAGCTCTTTTTCCTAGGACTTTATGTTGATGTATTTGTAACTTTGAAATGTATTCACTTGTATATTTCATATTGTACCTCGACGGAGATGTTTTTTCCTCCAATCAGGAGAGTCATTAATGTAATTAAGTCATGTAAAGTCATTGAGGTTAACCCTCCATTGTATGTCAGGGAATTAGACCCCACAGTTAATTTATATTGGGGTTATTAGACTCTCCTAGAGAAATCGGCCTTGTAGGGAAGAAGTCAAGTGAAAATTAGGTATAAATAAAGAGTGAGACTCTCTATTTGAAACACACACACACACTCATCAATAGAGCATGAGTAAGAGAGGAGTAGCTCGCACAAGTGAGAGAGAGAAAAACTGTTGGAGATCATCTTTATACTTTTGGTTTTTACTTTTTTCTACTGGTGCTCATTCTATTTCTGAGGAAGTTGTGGGGTTTTCTCCTTTATGGTTTCCCCAAGGAAAAATATGCGTGTCTCTTATCTCTTGTGATTCTTGTTGTGCATGTTATTCTATCGGATAAGATCCTAGATCATATTGATTAAATGATAGAAATTCTAACATGGTATCAGAGCTAACTTGAGAAGAAGACACTATGCAGCTGCAGAAGCTAGGGCTTCTTAATTTTTCGGTTTCTCTCCACAGATCATCAATAAAAGGAGGCTAGGATAACTCTCCTTTGAAGAGTGCATATTCCTGTTGAAGCAAAATCTGATTCTTGGCATTTTCAATTTTTGGCCTGTCACTACTGCGGGAAATTAGGGATTTTCACAAAAGTGCAATTTTTGAGTGAGCCCAGCATAGGATTGTTCTCCTCCTCAAAATCGAAATTTAGAGAACAAGATCAAAATTTTGCTTGGGTAAAACTCTGGGAAAGTCAAACCCTAATTTGACACCGAACCAGAAAACCAGCACTGCAAAAGATCAGCTCCAGATCCAGTCCGAGCATCTCAAATTGATAAGATCTAAATGTTTTGTATTTCCATTTGAGGTTCTCATTAAATATGTCTCGTCACACCAAGCTTGATGAAAAGCTTGAAGGAGCTGATAAATTCCAAGCATGGAAGTATAGGATTTCACTTATTCTTGAAGAAAATGGATTGGAGACCTACATAAGCGGAGAGGTTCCAATTCCAGAGGGAGATGAGGCTAAAGCCTTACACAAGAAGAAATTGGTCAAGACCAAGAGGATTATTGTTTATTCTATCAAGGATCACCTTATACCACATATGTATTCCTTAAACACACCTAAACAGATGTTTGAGTCATTGACCAAGCTATTTTAAGGGAAAAATATAAATCAGAAGATGACTTTGCGAAATCGGTTGAATAATGTAAAGATCTAGAATGCAGAGACTATACAGTCATACTTTACAAGGGTCTCTCAAATCAAAGAACAACTTGAAGCTGTGCAATAAGAAGTAGAGAATGGAGAAATTGTGATGACCACCTTGAATGGTCTCCCTAGGTCATGGGACTCCTTTATTCAAGGGATTTGTGCTAGAAGAAATTTAATCACCTTTAGTAGGCTATGGGTGGAATGCTCACAAGAAGAAGCTCAAATCATAGCTCGAGAAGAAAAGATGGGAAATGAATATCAAGCTCTCACATCACACACCAAGAAAATCAAAAGGGGGTACTATCATCACACGAAAGGAAAACATCATCACCAAAACCAGAAAGATAACCCTAGAAGATCTAGCAGAGATCTATCTAATGTCAGATGCTATACATGTGATGAGAAGGGACACTTCTCCAGAGATCGTACTATAAATAGAGGTGGCTCCCACAAGAAGAAGAAAAACAAAATAAGACATCATGCTCACACTACAGAAGATGATGAACCTCCCAGGAAGAGAGCCAAAGAAGAAAGTGAAGATTCTTCAAGCGATGAAGAGTATGTTTTGATTTCTTCCCTCATACGAACTATTACACATGGAAGCAATGATTGGCTCATAGATAATGGGGCTTCCAAGCATATGACTGGATTTAAAGAATCCTTTGTGAATCTATCCAAACATGAGTCACCCCACAAAGTGAAACTTGGGGATGACTATCGGTATCCTATAAAAGGAAGTGGTAAATCCTCCTATAATCTAGACTTTAAAAAGTCTATGAAGATGAAAGATGTCTTGTTTGTATCAGGACTAAAGAAGAATCTCCCCTCCATATCTGCATTGGATGTAAAAGGTATGAGGGTTGCATTTGTAGATGGCCAAGTCCTTATGTGTCCAAAGGGAAATACCATAGATGATGTAGTAGTGATTGGAGAGTAATAGGGAGGCTTATACAAATTAAAGGGCCAATCAGAACAAGCTTTGGTCCATGAATCAGTAGAGCCAAGTGAAATTTGGCATAGAAGGCTTGCACATGTGCGCTACCACTTGCAAGCAAAGTTGTTGAAGGTATTCCAGAAATCTAGGAAAAGCATGAAGGAGTTTGCAAAGGGTGTGTGAAGGGAAATAACACAAAGAAGAAATTTCCGAGTAGCGAGAGCAAGGAAAAAGGAATCTTGGAAATTATCCAATCCGACGTATGCGGTACAATGTCATCCAGTTCATTGAGTGGGTATGTATATTATGTTTCTTTCATTGATGATTTTTCTAGGAAGACATGGATATATTTCTTGAAGATCAAGGATGAAGTATTCAATAAATTCAAGGAATTCAAAGCCTTGATCGAGAACCACACATAGAAGAAAATCAAGACCTTTCTATTAGACAATAGAGAAGAATTCACATCAGAATAATTCAAGGAATTATGCAGAGAGTAAGGGATTATGAGGGAATTGAACACTCCATATAATCCACAACAGAATGGAGTAGCAGAGAGGAAGAATAGAATGATTATGGAAGAAGCAAGGCAATGCTTCATGATCAAGATCTTCCTATGCATCTATGGGAAGAAGTTGTTATGGAAGATGTGTATGTACATAATCATACTCCACATAGAGTACTTGAGAACAAGACACCAGAATAAGTCTTCTTCGGAAAGAAACCATAAGTCAGCCATCTCAGAATATTTGGTCATCCAGTGTACATACACATTCCAAAAGAGAAGAGGACGAAGTTATATCCTTCAGGAAAGAAGTGTATATTTGTGGGATATAGTGAAAGCTCAAAGGCTTACAGAATATATTTCCCAGGATCCAAGAAGATTGACATCAAGAGGGATGTAACATTTGACGAAGACTCAGCTTACAACAAATCCAAAAAAGCACCTATTGAAAACATTGAAGAACCATAAGTACCCAGGATCAGAGATACAACAATGAATGAAGCAACTCCAGAAGAAGATCCAGAAATAGAAGAACCTTAGGAACTTGTAGATCCACCCCATGAGAAGAATTCTTACAAGAGGAAACCAACATGGTTACGAGAGGCTATCCTAGGTGCAGAAATATATGGCACTTCAGAAGGAATACATAGACAAAGGAAGAGACCTAGGCCATACTCCAGTTATGTAGCCCTGCTGTGCGACATCATTGAAAAAGAACCTTCCAACTATGAAGAAGCGATAGAAAATAAAGAATGGAAGGATTCGATGATGGAGGAGTACCAGTTGATCATGAAGAATGATGTCTGGGATGTGGTCCTAATACCAGAAGGGAAGTATGTTATGACTTCCAAGTGGATCTACAAGATCAAGCATGCTGCAGATGGCAGCATAGAGGAACACAATATAAAGCATGCTGCAGATGGCAGCATAGAGGAAGACAAGGTGAGATTTGTTGCACGTGGCTTCTCCCAGAAGAAAGGGATAGATTATGAGGAGACTTTTTCACCTGTAGGTAGATACACTTCCATCAGAACAATACTTTCTCTGGCTACAGTGATTAAATGGAAGATACACCAAATGGATGTCAAGACAATGTTCTTGAATGGTGTAGTGGAAGAGGAATAACATGTGGAGCAGCCACTGGGATTTGAGACACATGACATGGAGACTCATGTGTGTAAATTGAAGAAGGCCTTGTACGGTTTAAAACAAGAACCCAGGATGTGGCACGATAGGATTGACAACTTCCTGACTAATTTAGGCTTTACCAAGAGTAAATAATATTCCAACCTTTACTACAAGGTTGAGTAAGGGAACCAAGTGATACTTCTATTGTATGTAGATGACTTATTTGTGATAGGTGAGGATGGGTTGATTGCTGACATGAAGAGGAAGATTTCTACTGAGTTCGAGATGAAGGAATTGGGTATGATGCACTACTTTCTAGGCATGGAGGTGTGTCAGAGTGCAGATGGAATCTTCCTTAGACAAGGGAAATATGCAATGGAGATCCTGAAGAGGTTCAAGATGATGGACTGTAAGGCCATGGCCACACCTATGGAATCAAACCTGAAGCTATTGAGTGATGCTTCATCAGATTCGGTTGATGCCACAATGTATCGTCATATGATTAGATCCTTAATGTACTTGATGAATATGAGACCATATATTTTCTTTGTTGTGAACACATTGAGCCAGTTCCTGATGGATCCGAGACATGTTCACATGATTACTGCAAAGCATATTTTGAGGTACTTGAAGGGTATAGTTGATTATGGTATCAAGTATGATGCGAATTAGAAGATTAACCTAGAGGGTTATGTGGATTCAGATTGGGAAGGCAGTGCCATTTATAGGAAGATCACTTCAGGGTGCTACTTCAATATGGGATTAGGTGTGATCTCTTGGTTTAGCAGGAAGCAGTCCTACGTGGCACTGAGTACAACTGAAGCAGAGTATGTCATAGATTGTTCGGCTAGTTGTGAGGAAGTATGGATGAGGAAGATACTGTCTGATTTTTTTGATCTCCAGCTGGATGCTACTTGTATATATTATGACAACCAGAGTTGTGTGAAGTTGTATGAGAACCCATTGTTCCATGACAAGTCAAAGCATATCGAGATCAAGTATCACTATATCATGGATATGGTGCAGAGAGGGGTAGTGAAGCTCGAATATGTTGCAACAGATGAGCAGATAGTCGATGCATTGACCAAGCGGTTAGCTAGAGTGAATTTTGAGTACTTCATAGAGGACCTTGGTGTTATTCAGATTGAGGTTCCTTCCGAGGGGAAGTGATAAGTTTGGAATACGTAGATACACATGAATCCTTTTCGACATGGTGGTAGGATAGGTACTCCCATGGTCGTTGATGTAAGTGTTGAAGCCTTTCCGACATGGTGGCAGGATAGGTCCTCCTATGGTCGTTGATGTAAGTGTTGGAGCCTTTTCAACATGGTGGAAGGCTAGGTCCTCCCATGGTCATTGATGTAAGTGTTGGAGCCTTTCCGACATGGTGGCAGGATAGGTCCTCCCATGGTCGTTGATGTAAGTGCTGGAGATTTTTCGACATGGTGGTAGGTTGGTCCTCCCATAGTCGTTGATGTAAATGCCGAGCCTTTCCTGGATGGTGGTAGGATTGTCCTCCCATGCCGATGGATGTAAGTGTTGTGTTATGTGTATCTAGGTTATGCTCCGTGTGACGATGAGATGATCTGAATATGATGAGGTAACAATAGGGTACATAGGTTTCACAGTGGCATGTAATCAGCCCCGAGAGATTCTGTAGGTTTTGCAAGAGGCATATAATAAGTCCTGGGATGTACTTACTTGATGGCTTTCTCGCAGAGATGATGAAGAACTCCATGGAGGCTAGACCTACATCCAGCATGAAAAAGGGCTGGCTCTGTGTTCCTATGACAAGTAGATTTGAGAGATAGCACCATTTGCTCGAGATAGAAGCAGCAGTGATGATGATGATCCAACTTTGATGATGATCCAGTGACAAAGACTTATGCTAATGAATTGTGTCAAGAGAATAAATTCCTAGTTACAAGGGAGTGTTGATGTATTTGTAACTTCAGAACGTATTCACTTGTATATTTCATATTGTACCCCGACGAATATGTTTATTCCTCTGATCGGGAGAGTCATTAATGTAATTAAGTCATGTAAAGTCATTAAGGTTAACCCTCCATTGTATGTCGAGGAATTAGAACCCATAGTTAAGTTGTATTGGGGTTATTAGACTCTCCTAGAGAATTCGGCCCCGTAGGGAAGAAGTCAAGTGGAAATTAGGTATAAATAGAGAGTGAGACTCTCTATTTGAAGCACACACTCACTCATCAATAGCACATGAGTGAGAGAGGAGTAGCTCGCACAAGTGAGAGAGAGAATATTTGTTGGAGATCATCTTTGTACTTTTGGGTTTTACTTTTTCTATTTGTGCTCACTCTATCTCTGAGGAAGTTGCGGTGCTTTCTCCTTTATGGTTTCCCCGAGGAAAAATATTTGTGTCTCTTGTCTCTTGTCTCTTGTGATTATTGTTGTGCATATTATTCTCTCAGATAAGATCCTAGATCATATTGATTAAAAGATAAAAAATATAACACTTTAATATCATAAAGTGCTCAACAGAGCCTAACACCTCACAAGGGTGCTCACTGAGAACTTTGTACTAACTTATCAAAAATTTCAGAGCCTAACACCTCTCCAGGGTGCTCTATAGTATATCTACTTAATTCATAAATGTTTTGTGTTCAACCATTTCAAAATTTTAGTTTGTTTTGAAAATTAAGTCTTAATTTCCAAGTCTTATTACATCTTGTAATTAAGCATAATGTGAATAAAAACTTTAGGTGCTCTAGAGCCCAACAAGCTCAACACCAAACCAATTTTCTACTTCATTTTCACTAAGTTGGTTAATCCTACATACTTTTTCTTAAGAAGATTTGTTTAGTGTAGAAAATTCTTCTTAGAAGTTAGAACCTTATAACCCAGAGCGCCCCTCGTGATCAACTCAAAATTTTCATAATTCTTTACCTAATTAGCCTTTACTTGTAATAAGTTCAGTCTTGTTAGTGAAGGTTATATATATATATATATATATATATATATATATATATATATATATATATATATTCAATTATTCAGTTATGGTCTTTTGGTACTTCCATTGTTCATTACGTGCAATAATCTCAAAGCATTGTCAATTACAACAACATATTAAACAACACTTTATCACTTGCATAAATCAATCGCTTTATCACAGATATGCCATATACACAACTATTCATTCTCAAAATGCTACAGTTACCATTATCAAGTAGTTCAATAGAAAATTTTCAAACTTCTTACAAAGTATATTCTCTGCATATCAAATTATCCAAACTATGTTCTCCAAAAATGCAATTTTGATGAATCAAATCATAACATATTGCTAGTTGTTATAGCTGATTTTACCACACTTGATAGATCACATATTTATGGCCTTCCATGTACCTCTGCAGACTCCTTGGACCCCCTTTGCTTAAATTATACTTTGATGTCCCAAGAAATCCCCCCCAAAACACATGTTTATGTGTATACGCGACTTTTAAAGTAATATCCACGTGTACACGTGGCTTTTGAGCCAAAACCCGCGTGCATCGGGAAATGTGCACAAAGACAAAAGTATTTGAAATTTTCCTCATAGAGTCCAGAATAACTTGACTCTTGTCCTTTCGTATGCCTTGAGAGCGCTCAGACTTGACCCTCCATTGCCTATTTGGAGTGCTATATATTGAGCCTCTTGGATACATTGAAGGAGGAGAATTTTAAGAGAAAGGAAACTATAGTTTATTGTTGCCTCACTTGTTTATGCTTGAGTATGCATCCCTTTGTCCCTTTGGAGCACACATTGATGCTCTTCCCAATATTTCCTTTGCTTTGTAAGCTTTCCATTGTGATGGAGGATTGAAGTGGTGGGGTCCCAGGTGGAGGACTTGGTTTCTCAGGTTTGAAGAAGTGCCGGTAGAGGTTGTCACTATTGTATCTCTGTTTTATTAATAGAAATATCCATTTCATGTCCAATACATGCGCATAAATATGAATATTGTATCCATGGATGTATTTATTTGCTTATACATGATTGTTTATATATGATAGAGTAGGACTAACAATTTGATATATAGCATGCTTGTCTTGTTTGCTATGGTTGAGAGTGAATTGTGAATACAAGTGTGTTGAAAAGCTTAACGGGGATCTACATCAACCATCTGGAATAAGGTACGCTTCATATCCCTTAGTGCTAGATTTTTTTATTTCTCTTGCATATTGGAATGGTTGATTTCTGGTGTCATTCAGTCTGTTGTGGTACACCCCAAGCCATAGGAAGTTTCTCTTTGTAATAGAAGATGACTCCACTAGGGAGGTTCCTTGTTTTTTCTTTGGGGATTGGGTGCAAAATGTGCTTGAATTGATCTTTGTTCTCCGAGTTTCTGTGTCAGGTACAAAAGTAGGTTTTCCCTTTAGTGTCTTGTTGAAGTAATTTTGATCTTGGCTTATCATTTTTCCCCTTCTTTCTTCCTGTATGCGAGTTTTTGCTTCATAGTTGCATATACACGTCGGTTTCTTCTGAATTTCTATGTATGTATGCAGGTTTTCTGTGAACATTCGTGTATGCCTCTGTTTTGATTTTGATTTGGATGATTGAGAGTTGCTGGGTGAATTTTGAATGCTATTGAGTATTCCTTGATACTGTTGGTGCCTGTATACTGCCTCTGTTTATGACCAGAGACCCTTTTTGATTTGTTTTTAATTAGATGTTGTTCTTGTCATCCATTTCATTTTTGTTTTGGGATTAGTTCATTAGAATTCTTTTATCTTGGTTCCTTGCTTGACTGTTGTTTGTGAGTTGTTGCAGGGTCTGAGAGTTGTAGAGTCTTTTGTTGCTTTTACATCTCATTTATTTCGAAAATACAAAAATATTTTATTTTTGGCATACTTATGCATTTTTGCATTTTGCATTTGCATGGTACTTGCATTAGGTTTGATTAATGAATTTATAGTTAGGCTTTCATATAGGAATGGTTGCATTATCATTTGAAGGAAAAAATATGCATTTCATGTAGTGGCATACCCTGTTTTCTCATTTAGAGAAAATTTCACTTGGTATTGTTTGTTAGGTGTGCACATTTAATTTCATTGTTGAGTCATAACATCATTGGTTGCACGATCATTTCCCTTTGAGTAATCACAACCACTAAAATCAACGCTTAAATTAAAATGAATTAGACATTTTTCTTTGATAGGGTACATCAACCAGATTAGGATTTAGAGTCTTGGAATAGTTCATTGTGAGTTAATTCTCCAAGACTACTAAAGGAAACAAGTAGGTGTATGTCCAGGTGAGAGAGTGAAATACTTGGTATAATTAGTGTTCTCAAGAGGCTCCTCTTACGCAGGAGTTAAGCACGAGGAAGCGTACATGATTGTGGTTGGGATAGCCCTTGGCCACTTTGTGTGAGCGCCAGAGATATTTCCAGGATATTATTCGTATCTGGGGGCTTTTGAGGTACTGGTTGGTATTTTCGAGCTTCAAACTTTACTATCCTTCCCATATGGTAGATGCCTCCTACGACTATCCACCTGAGCATTGGTTATATTGGGGTGAACTTAGTTTCCTTACCTAGGTATCGTAGGGGTTACTTGCAGAGGTTATTATGTGAGTGTTTTGGCTAGGTATGGGTTAGACAACACAGTTGCTTTACGCATTGAAGCTGAGGGCCACTATAATTGGTTACATACCTCCACGTGTAGTGTATGGGAGTCTCAAGCGTCTCCTAGGAGATACATACCTGCTGCATTCGGGAGCTCACATATCCTCCCCTTGGTTTGCTTGTATTTTTGTTGTAGATTTTCTTAGGAGTGTGCTCTATGTATGATAGATTGCATAATTAGTTTGAGTCTTTTATATTTGTTGACTCATTGTGGACCCAGGAGCGGAATTCCTCCATTCTTGACATTTAACAGGCCTTCTGCCTTCTACGTTTCCTCCTCCTTCATGGAAGAGAACCAGATAGTCTGGGAAAACCAATACTCTCTTTTATTCACACACAGATCTCACCATGAGTCATACATTTGATATCCCGGAGCATCCCCCTTCTCCATCCCCCAGTGGCAGAGAACATGCCTAAAATTTTATATGGGACTTCGGAAGATCCTGGTCACTTCGAGGTTGGGGCATCACATAATGTACTATCATAGTTTCCAGACTATATAAACGTGGAACACTAATATTTTTCACATGTGTCGAGTGGTGAGACTCATTCGAGACCCTCTAGCACTGGCCTATTTAGATATGGCATGCCAGACGTTCATGATACCTTTCCGCCACCCAATGTTGGATCTGGTGTTGACCCTGGTGCTACACCTGGGGGAACTACCATTCCTTTCCAGGTGGATAGGTTTGGTAGTAATCATATTGCACCTTCCACTCCTGTAGTGTGAGAATCCTCACACACACAACCTAGGCCTAGTACTGGTATCCCGATTCATGGAAGTGACCTTAGACATGTGAACATTGGCAAGAGAAGTTATATCCCAGCCCATGCTTCATCATCTTCAGCACTTGTTCCTTCAAATGCGTTTATAACGACACACCCTCCCCATAACTCGCATGGTCCTTCGAGTCAGAGTACTATCGCTAGCCATGTTGTTCCCACTTCTGCTCACACCGTAGTCTCATAAGGCTATGCGCCTCCTTATGTGTCAGCAAGGTATGTACCACCTTATATACCACCTTATGTACTAACTTATGGGTCCAGGAATCAATTTTCTTATCATTCCTACAACTATGGCTTTGTAGCACCCCAGTCTCAAGGTATTCCTAATTACAATATTCCCATGCACCCTTTTATCGGTCAAGTGGGAGGAGGTTCAATTATCCCACTGGCCAAGGACATGGTGTTTACAACAATCATACCTACATGAACCAACCTTATCAGGGAGCATGGAACCAAATAACACAACCTAGGCTCCCTTTCCTAGCGACGTTAAATTTTCCTGACTTATCGAGATTGACTAATGACCCGGTGTCTCATGATCTGACATGGCCAGTTGTTCTTGCCAATCTTCCTTCAGACATTCCAAAACTTGAAAGTAATACTGGTGAGGACCTTGGTGAGCACATTATGAATTTCCACCTATGGTTCTCTCCCAATTCATTGAATCATGATTCTATTCGTTTACGACTATTTCAACGCACCCTCACGGGTCCTCCAGTGAAGTGGTATATGGAGTTTCCTAGGGGCACATATTAGGCTTTCAATGACTTAGACATGACCTTTCTCAATAACTTTCAGCTACCTATGTGTTATGATTCCAGTACTGAACTCTTGTTGACATTTTGACAAGATAAAGCCACCCATATCTCTGATCATATTCAAGAGTGGCGTAGACAAAAGCAGTTGATTAAGGCTCACATTCCACCGAATGTTTTTTGGAGTGGTTCCTCAAATCGTTATTTCCATATTCAGCAAAGGATGTTTTCACATTCGAAGTGATGAACGAGGAATGAGCTATAGTTTGAGCTCAGAAAACTAGACTTTATTTACGCTCAGTCTGGGATCTTATATGAGATTATTTTGAATGCACCGCGGTCCAATTTCTATCCTAAGTTCAAACCTGGGCCACATGTTGATGGCATTGTTGGCTCTACAAGTGCTAAAACTACAGAATCAGTTACAAATCAAATGAAAAGTTTGTTTATAAACCAGTCTGTGTCGGGACAAGCTATGGCTTCATCTCATCCCACTCTAACGATGAATGTACATTCTGTGCAATCGTCGAACAATAAGGGAAACCAACATCCCAAAAATAATAAGAAGAAAGGAAGAAACAATTGTAAGGGTGGGAATAGGGATGGAAATTCTAATGATGAAAAGAATGATAAGGCCAAGTTCCATTGCAAGCTTTGCGGGGTAGATCACCTCACTCACTTGTTCCCTCGTATGGAAGATGCCGCGAAATTCATCACACAAAGCCCAAATGTGTTGATAGATCCTTTACCACAAAATCAAAATATGAATTCGAGGACCATGGCCTCTAGAAGTGCTTCTGATGGGAGTAAAAAACTGTCGAACACCGTAAGTGGCCATGGCTGCATCAACATGATGTCCACCGATAATGTTGTGACACAAGCTAAATATTATGGTTCATCGCATCCCGACCTTGGGAAAGAACCTGCTCCAGCTAAGACCCCCTTGCGTATTGATAAACCTAGTGACAAGACTGAAGCCCCACCTCTCATTCCTAAGGGAGTCTTAAAGTGTTCAGGGCACAATCCTAATGCCCAAACTAGACAAAACTATTCCACTATCGAGGATTTGGTCCAGACTCCTTGTGCGATGTCTTCTTTAGAAGTTATTCAGACTTTGTCTTCGCAGAGAAAAGCCTTGTTGTCTGCTCTTGGGGTGGTTCATTCAAACCCTTCTTCAGTGATTAAATTCGAAACTCATGAAGTCCAGCCTGGCTTACCTTAATATGTGTCTCTTTTAGTGCACGCGCAGTGTATGAAAAATACCATCAAGCACACAGTGATTGATGAAGGCGTTGCGTCTTTTGTGATGTCTTTAGCCTATTGGAAGGGCTTAGGTTATCCTACATTGTCGAAGTCTGGAACAATGTTGAATGATTTTCATGGGATATCTTTTCGACCGCATGGTATACTTCCTTCTCTTGAGGTCCAATTGGGAGGGAAGACCATGACGATCGAGTTTGAGGTGGTTGATGCGCCCCTCCACTATAATCTTTTACTGGGTTGTAACTGGATTTATAATATCAAAGCAATCACGTCATCCCTCTTCCGAGTGATTTGTTTTCGTTTTGAAGGGAGGATTGTTATAGTCGATCAGAAATATTTTGATAATTCTAGTACGAAAGCATCGTCGGGACATACTATCCTAGTCATTGATAATTCTCAGTCAGAAACTGAGAATGTTGGGGTGGGAATGTATCCATGATTGATGGGAAATTTCAATTGTCCCACACCAATTCTTTGTTATATTTTTATCATTAAGCTAGAAATACATTAGGATCTTTAACTGAGAGAATAAAAGCAAGCAATCAAACACAAGGGACAATGAACATAGTGTTTATCCTCGGGGAAACCATAAATGGTGAAAACCCTGCAACTTCCTTAGAGATAGAATCAGCACCAAAAGTAGAACCTAGAACAGTAAGGCGATCTCCCGATAGCAGTAACCTTCTTTCTATCTAGCCCCAGTGTCTTCTCCTTCCTCAACTATGCGCTACACTTGAGTGTGTATGATATGTGTAATAAATAGAGAGGCCAACTCTCTATTTATACTAATTCCTGAATTGACTAATCCCTACTAGGGCCGACCTCTCTAGGAGACTCTAATAACCCTAGTGCCCCGGAACTACGGGGAATTTAACCCTTAACCAATAGGAGGGTTACCCACAATGAATTGACATGACTTGTTTACATTATAGAAATTCTCGATAGGAACATTAGGGCATGACATGACTCAAGTACATCCCAGAATAAACATCGGGTTACAATATATAAGAAATACAAGTGAAATACATTCTGAAGTTACATATACATCAACACTCCCTCTTAACTAGGAAAGTATTCTTTCGACACAATTTTCAGCACAAGTATTCTTCTCTATATCTTCTGGATCATCATTGAGTCCTTGTCATCTTCAAGTCATCTTCATATTCAATTCATCTTCATCATCGGATCTGGATCATCACTCGATTTGGATCACCACTAGACATCATCACTGGATTTGGATCATCACTGCTAGATCATCATCACTGGATCTGGATCATCATCACTCGATTTGGATCATCACTGGGTCATGATCAAAGGTGCTATCTCTTGATTCTTCTTGTCATAGGAATTTATACAGAGCCAACCCTTTTTCATGCTGGATGAACATCTACAGAGCTAGTCCTTTTTCATACTGGATGTATCATCACAGAGCTAGTCCTTTTTCATACTAGATGTGGCATCTACATAGAGCCAGTCCTTTTTCATACTGGATGAGTCTTCACAGAGCTAGTCCTTTTTCATACTAGATGTGGCATCTACACATAGCTAGTCCTTTTTCATACTAAATGAGTCTTCACAGAGCTAGTCCTTTTTCATACTAGATGTGGCATATACATAGAGCTAGTACTTTTTCATACTATATGAGTCTTCACAGAGCTAGTCCTTTTTCATACTAGATGTGGCATCTACACAGAGCTAGTCCTTTTTCATACTAGATGTGTATTCACAGAGCCAGTCCTTTTTCATACTGGATGTGGGATCTACACAGAGCTAGTCCTTTTTCATACTAGATGTGTCTTCACAGAGCTAGTCCTTTTTCATACTGGATGTGGGATCTACACATAGCTAGTCCTTTTTCATACTAGGTGTGTCTTCACAGAGCCAGTCCTTTTTCATACTAGATGTGGTATCATCACATACATCTGAAAATGGAAGGAACCAATCCTCTCACCATGTCACAGCTCTTACATCTGACCATGGAAGGAACCAATCCTCTCATCATGTCGAAAGGGAACAACACTTGCATTTGACCATGGAAGGAACCAATCCTCTCACCATGTCGGAAGGGCACAACACTTACATTTGACCATGGAAGGAACCAATCCTCTCACCATGTCAGAAAGGCACAGCACGGACACATCACTTCCTCTTGGGAGGAATATTGATCTAGAGAACACCAAGCTTCTCCCTAAAGTACTCAAACTTCACCCTAGCCAATGTCTTAGTCAACA
The DNA here is from genome assembly GCA_001517045.1 of Pseudotsuga menziesii. NCBI lineage: Eukaryota > Viridiplantae > Streptophyta > Pinopsida > Pinales > Pinaceae > Pseudotsuga > Pseudotsuga menziesii. The sequence continues at coordinate 48,886 of LPNX010180250.1, read as the reverse complement.
CATCAGCTATCTGTTCGTCCACCGCAACATACTGGAGCTTCACTGCTCCTCTCTACACCATATCCCTGATATAGTGATACTTGATCTCGATATGCTTTGACTTGTCATGGAACACTAGATTCTCTGACAACTTCACAGTATATACAAGTAGCATTTGAATGGAGATCAATTAAATCAAACAGTAGCTTCCTCAGCCATACTGCCTCACAACTAGCTGAACAAGCTGTGACATACTCTGCTTCAGCTGTACTCAGTGCCACACAAGATTGCTTCCTACTAAACCAAGAGATCACACCTGATCCCATACTGAAGTAATACCCTGAAGTGCTCTTCCTATCGATGGCACTTCCTGCCCAATCTGAATCAACATAACCCTCCAGGTTAATCCTTTGATCAGTCTTATACTTGAGCCCATAATCAACCGTACCCTTTAGGTACCTCAGAATGTGCTTTGCAGCAGTCAAGTGAACATGTCTAAGATCTGTCAAGTATTGGCTCAAGGTGTTCATAGCAAAGCAAATATCTGGTCTTGTGTTCGTAAGGTACATTAAGGACCCAATCATCTGACGATACATTGTGGCATCAATCGAATCTGATGAAGCATCAGTCAATAGCTTCAGGTTCGATGCCATAGGTGTGGTTAATTCCTTGCAGTCCATCATCCCAAATATCTTCAGGATCTCTAATGCATACTTCCCTTATCCAAGGAAGATTCCATCCGTATTCTGCCACACCTCCATACCTAGAAAATAATGCATCATACCCAAGTATTTCATTTTGAACTCGGTAGCAAGCTTTCTCTTCGTATCAGCAATCAACCCATCCATATTTGTCACAAATATATCATCTAAATATAGTAGAAGCATCACTTGGTTTCCATCTTCAACCTTGTAGTAAAGGTTGGAATCTGTTTTATTCTTGGTAAAGCCCAAACTGGATAGAAAGCTGTCAATTCTGCCGTACCATGTCCTGGGTGCCTGTTTCAAGCCGTACAGGGCTTTATTCAATCTACACACATGAGACTCCCTGTCATGTGTCTCAAAATTGAGTGGCTTCTCAACATACACTTCCTCTTCCACTACACCATTCAAGAAAGTAGTCTTGACATCCATTTGGTGTATCTTCCATTTCATCATTGCAGCTAGAGCAAGTACCGATCTTATGGAAGTGTATCTGGATACAAGTGCAAAGGTTTCTTCATAGTCTATTCCTTCTTTCTGGGAGAAACCACGAGCAACAATTCTTGCTTTATATTTCTCTATGCTACCATCTACAACATGCTTAATCTTGTAGATCCATTTGGAAGTTACAACTGACTTCCCTTCTGGTCTTGGGACAACACCCCAAACATCATTCTTCATGATCGATTGATACTCTTCGATCATAGCATCCTTCCATTCTTTTCATTCTGCCACTTATTCATAATTGGAAGGTTCTTTATTAATGAAAGCACATAGTAATGCTACTTAACTGGAACAGGATCTAGTCCTCTTTTTTTCTCTGAGATTCTCTTCTAGAACCCCATATCTTTCCGCACCTTGGATAACTTCTCATACCCAAGCAGGTTTCCTCTTGTGAGGATTTTTCTCCTGAGTTGGATCTACAGGTCTTTGTGGTTCTTCAAATTCTCGATCTTCTTCTTGAGTTTCTTCATTCATGATTGTATCATGAATTCTAGGAGCTTCTGCTTCTTCATGTTCTTCAATAGGTTTCTTTCTGGATTTGATGTAGGCTGAATATTCATCAAATGTTACATCCCTACTGATGTCAATCTTCTTGAACCCTGGGAAGTATATTCTGTAAGCCTTCTAGCTTTCAGAGTATCCCACAAATATACCCTTCTTTCTTGAAGGATCTAATTTTGTCCTCTTCTCTTTTGGAATGTGTATGTACATTGGACAACTGAATATTATGAGATGGCTGACTTCGGGTTTTTTGCTGGAGAAGAATTCTTCAGGACTCTTGTTCTCGAGTACTCTGTGTGGAGTACAATTTTGTACATACACCGCTGTTCTAGCTGCTTCTGCCCAAAGATGCATAGGAAGATCTTGATCATGAAGCATAGCTCTTGCGGATTCCATGATAGTTATTTTCTTCCTTTCTGCAATCCCATTCTGTTGTGGATTATAAGGAGTGGACAACTCCCTCTTAATCCTTGAGTCTTTACATAGTTCTTTGAACTCATTCGAAGTGAATTCTCTGCCATTATCTGATCGAAAAGTCTTGATCTTATTTTCAGTGTGGTTCTCGATCAAGGATTTGAATTCCTTGAACTTGCTGAATACTTCGTCGTTGTTCTTCATGAAGTAAATCCATGTATTCTTAGAAAAGTCATCAATAAAAGAAACATAGTATGCATACCTGCTTAGAGAACTTGATGACATTGGTTCACATACATCGGAGTGGATGATTTCCAAGATTCCTTTTTCCTTTCTCTCGCTACTTGGAAATGTCTTCTTTGTATTCTTTCCTTTCGCACATCCTTTGCAGACCCCATCATGTTTTGCTTGAATTTCTGGAAGACCTTCAACATCTTTGCTTGCAAGTGGTAGTGCTCTGCAATGCACATGTGCAAGCCTTCTGTGCCAAATTTCATTTGGCTCTACTTTTTCATGAACCAAAGCTTGTTTTGGTTGACCCTTCAACTTGTATAGACCTTCTTCTTGTTCCCCAATTACTATTGCATCGTCAAAATTCTTTCCCTTTGGCCACATAAGAACTTGGCCATCTACAAAGGCAACCCTCATTCCTTTTGCATCCAATGCAGATATGGAGAGGAGGTTCTTCTTTAGTCCTGGAACAAATAATACATTTTTCATCTTCATAGACTTTCCAGAGTCTAGTTTATAGGAGGATTCACCACTACCTTTTATTGGATACTGGTAGTCATCCCCAAGTTTCACCTTGTGAGGTGATTCGTGTTGAGATAGCTTCACAAATGATTCTTTGAATATCGTCATGTGTTTGGAGGCACCATTGTCTATGAGCCAATAATTGCTTCCATGTGAAACAGTTCTCGTAAGAGCGGGTATCAACACATATTCTTCATCACTTGAAGAATCACTTTCTTGTTTGACTCTCTTTGTGGAAGGTTCATCATCCTCTGCAGCATGAGCATGATGTCTTCTCTTGTTTTCCTTCTTCTTATTTATGTTCCCTTTATTAGGGCAGAATCTGGATATGTGACCTTTCTCATCACATGTGTAACATCTAATGGTAGACAGATCTTTTCTAGGGTGTGAGATATTACCTTTGGAGTGATGATGGTTCCTTCTGGTTTTCTTGGAGTGAACTGTGAGAGCTTGATCTTCATTTCCCATCTTCTCTTCTCGAGCTGCTATCCGAGCTTCTTCTTGAGAGAATTCTTCCCATAGTCTGCTGAACTTGACTAACTTCTTTCTGGCACAGATCCCTTGAATGAAAGAGTCCCATGATCTAGGGAGACCATTCAAGGTGGTCATCACAATCTCTGCATTTTCCACTTCTTCATCTACTGCTTCCAGCTGTTCCTTGATCTGAGATACCCTTGTAAAGTAAGACTGGATGGTCTCAGCATTCTGGATCCTTACATTCTTCAATTGGTTTCTCAAAGTCATCTTCCAGTTTATGTTCTTCCCTTCAAACAATTTGGTTAGGGCATCAAACATAGCTTTGGGTGTCTTGAGGGAGGACGCCTGTGGTATGAGGTGATCCTTGATAGAATTAGCAATGATTCTCTTTTCCATAACCAACTTCTTCTTATGTAAGGCCTTAGCCTCATGTCCATCTGGAACTAGAACCTCCTCATTGATATAGGAGTCCAACTCATTTTCTTCCAGGACCAGGGAGATCCTATACTTCCAGGCTCAAAAGTTATCAACTCCCTCAAGCTTTTCATCAAGCTTGGTATGATGATACATCTTAACTGAGAACCTCAAATGGAAATACAAAAGATTTAGATCTTACTAGGTCAAGATGTCGGATCTGAATTTGGAGTTGAAATCTTGTAGTGCTGGATCAGGAGCGGATTAGGGTTTTGCTTTTTTGGAGTTTTGTCCAACCAAATCCTTTGAATTTGATCCTTAACTTCGATTTTGGAAAGGGGATCAATCCAGGCCTGGGCTCACTAAAAAATTCCTCTTCTGTGAAAATCCCTAATTTCCGGTAGCAGTGTCGGGTCCAAAACTGAAAAACCTCAGAATTGGATTCTGCTTTGACAGAAAGATGCGCCCTAAGGAGGAGAGTTATTCCAACCTTATTTTGCTGAAAATATATGGAGGAATATCCAAAAAGTAGGAAGCCCTAGTTCCCACAGCTACACGGTGTCTTCTTCTCAGGTTAGCTCTGATACCATTATATATTTTTATCATTAAGATAGCAATACATTAGGATCTTTAACTGAGAGAATAACAAGCATAGCAATCAAACAAAAGAGACAATGAACACAATGTTTATCCTCAGGGAAACCATAAATGGTGAAAAACCCGCAACTTCCTCAGAGATAGAATCAACACCAAAAGTAGAACCCAAAATAGTAAAGTGATCTCCCAACAGCAGTAACCTTCTTTCTATCTAGCCCCAATTTCTTCTCCTTCCTCAACTATGCGCTACACTTGAGTGTGTATGAGATGTGTAATAAATAGAGAGGCCAGATCTCTATTTATACTAATTTCTAACTTGACTAAATCCTACTAGGCCCGACCTCTCTAGGAGAGTCTAATAACCCTAGTGCCCCAGAACTACGAGGACTTTAACCCCTAACCAATAGGAGGGTTACCCACAATGACTTGACATGACTTGTTTACATTATAGATATTCCCGATAGGAACATCGGGGCATGAAATGACTCAAGTACATCTCGGAATAAACATCGGGTTACAATATATAAGAAATACAAGTGAAATACATTCTGAAGTTACATATACATCAACATTCTTACCATAGGTTCTAGTCTTGGTAGAGATTCGTCATCATTGAGTTTGGTTCCATTTCGCATTTTGCATTTGGAAGATCCTTGGAATCTCCCTTCTCTGATCACTTCGAATGAGGACCCTAGACCTGCCAAGACGGACATGTTGTTATCTACAACATTGGTGGCTTATCAAGCTAATTTCGGTTCTGTTGTAGATCCTAGTCCTTCCTCTTCATGGGCGGAGAAGGAAGACCCTTATGCAATGCCTGCTTGGGAAGTCGCGTCATCTCACTCACATGACTTCTTCGATGACATTTTTCCAATGGATGAAGCTATTCTCGAAACTATGTATGGTGTATAAAAACCTTGGGGAGAGTTACATCATAGATCTTATTTTCTTCCTAAGCTTGAACATATGGAGTGTGATGACTATAGGGCGATCCTTAGCAAGAAAGTTGGCAGGTCTGTGGTCCCATTAGGCACTCCTAGTAAGTTTTTCGAAGCGAATATGGCCAATTTGTCACCTACCATACCTATCAACATTTCTCGAACTCTTGGCAAGATTGAAAATGTGTACATTTGAGTGTATTTTTCCCCCAATGAGGTTGAAGCATACACCAATATCTTTAAATAATTTTGAGATGTTTTTTCTTGGTCGTATGAGGAAATTCTAGGAATAGACCCTCGTATTATTGAATGTGAGATTAAAACCTATCCAGATGCTAGACCTCTTTGACAATGTTTGCCTATGATGAATCCTAGGGAAGCACCCGCTATTAAGGCAGAGATAGACAATTTACTTAATGATGGCTTCATCTATCCCATTCCCTTGACTGAATGGGTGTCCAATCCTATTCTGGTTGACAAGAAACAGGGAACTATCCATGTATGCACTGATTTCAGAGACTTGAACCGAGCTTGTCCTAAGGATAACTTCCCCACACCATTTATTGATAAGATTTTGGATGAGTGTGTGGGAAGCAAGTATTATCGTTTATGGATGGATTTTTATGATATAATCATATATAGATCAAACTTGAGGATCAACATAAAATGGGTTTCATTTGTCCTTGGGGTACGTTTGCATATCAGAAAAAAAATTCGGCCTTAAAAACACGAGAACTACTTTTCAACGGGCTATGACCTTTTCTTTTCATGACCTTAAGCGATTGATTGAAGTGTATCTTGATAATTTAGCTGCTCACTCTTGTTTGAGAGTGGATCATCCTGCCCATATATGCTTGATTTTTGAAATATGTCGTCATTATCAAATTCGGTTAAATCCTCATAAGTGCAGCTTTTGCATGAAAGTAGGTCGCTTGCTAGGATTTATCATTTTCAAGGAGGGTATTAGGGTCGACCCTTTAAAGGTTGAGGCAGTAGTTCAATTGTCTTCCCGATGTAATATTAGACATATTTGGAGTTTTCAAGGGATGGCGAACTTCTTGCGGAGATTTGTTTTCAATTTAACTAAGGGTTTCATTCACTTGTTGAAGAAAGAAATGCCTTTTGTCAGGCATGAGTGAGCCCAGGAGTCTTTTGATGCTTTAAAGAAAACCTTGGCATCGACCCCTGTTCTTAATCCACCAGACTACAACCGATATTTCTTGTTATATGTGGTCGCATCTCAAGAGATGATTTGTATGGTCTTGGTTCAAGAGGATGAGGAGCTCCAAGAGCATGTCATAATTTATCTTAGATGAAAACTCATTGATGTGGAACTTCGTTATACTCATGTCGAGAAGCTATCCCTAGTTGTCGTCCATGCGGTCCAATGTTTGATACATTACATACTTCTTCACCAAACTTTGGTTGTGGCTCACATTATTCCATTTCAATTCATCCTCACTAGACGGATGGTAGGGGGCAATACAATAAATGGATTGTGATTTTGCAAGAATTCGATCTCGATTTTGTTTCGGCAAAGTCGAATAAATCGTTGATTTTTATAGAGCTCATATCATACTTTCCTAGTTTGGATGAAGGGGAGATTCACGAGGAATCTTTCGTTGATGAGCATATTTTTATCATTTCGACTATGGACCCATGGTATGGGGATATTATCGTCTATTTGTGAACTTTGAAGGTTCCTTCTCACCTCTCATGATATGAGCATCGACGGTTACGATATTTAGCTATGAATTACCTTATTGTCGGTGACACTTTGTATCATCGCGAGGTTGATTCAATTTTACGTCAATGTTAAAACCATGAGGAGGCTAAGTCTGTGTTGAATGATTGCGACGGAGGGGCATGTGGTGGTCATTTATTTGAGATTTATACAGCTCAAAATATTTTGAGACCAGGTTATTTTTTACCGTAGATCTTCAAGGATTGTGTTAATGTGGTCAAGCAGTGCCACCCTTGTTAGTTGTTTGGACAGAACATGCGCTCGCATCCTACCCCGTTACATCCGATTATCACCGTTGGTACCTTAACCAAGTGGGGATTGATTTTATGGATTGAAACCCAGCTTCAACTGGGGGGAATCATCATATCATAGTGGATGTTGATTATTTTATGAAATGGGAAGAGGCTATTCCCACTATCAAAGTTGATGGTGAGACAACTGCGCATTTTGTATTCAACCAGATTATCACCCGGTTTGGCATCCCAAGAGAGCTTGTCACTGAACATGGAAGGAATTTTCAAAAAAAGATGATGGTTGAGTTATCTTCGAAGTTAGGATATAAGAAAGATCATTCCTCTTCTTACTATCCTCAAGCGAATGGACAGGCTGAAGCTGTGAATAAGTCCCTTAAGTGCATTCTCCAAAGAACCATCACGTAAAGCAAGAACAATTGGCATATCATGTTATATCCTACTTTGTGGGCTTATCAAATCGCGGTTAAGACTGCCACTGGTTTTTCCCCATATCAATTAGTGCATGGGGTGGAGTTTATTTTACCGATTGAATGTGAAATCCCGTCTTTGAAGCTAGTCGTATAAATTTTTCCAGATACTTCTGCATTAGAAGAACGTCTGTTCTGCTTAGAAAAACTTGATGAGAAACATGGATATTCCTTGGCATCTCTTGAGCTTTTAAATCCCAGTACAATAAGTATGTTCATCCCCAGAAGTTTAGTGAAGGTGACTTGGTCCTCTTGTATGACCAAGCTAGTGAACCATTAGGGGCGGGAAAGTTCAAACCTATGTGGCATGGACCTTACGTGTTCAAGCGATTATTAGAGAAAGGTGCTTACAAGTTAATAGATTATGAGGGGACAACCTTAGTGGATCCTAGAAATGGGCTCTATCTTAAAAGATACTATGCGTAATTCTCAGTCAAGAACTATACTTTGTATATTATGGTACAACTGCATAGTTTAGTTTTGGTTCTCTTGTGGTGATCAATTTTGTTGACTTGCTTCTGTTTGTTGTGGCAGATGCTGACAAATTCTTCAGTATACATAGGATACGCTAACGGTTCCAGCTGCCACTCTCAAAACTCAGCTTCAGTTGCTTGGGTGATTTATACTCATATGGGTCAAGTTTTGTCTTCAGGAGGTGTATGTCTCTGGCCTTCATCGAACAATATATTGTCATGATTGCGTTATTACGTGATGCCATCTCTCATGGTATTCAGTCTCTCGAGGTACGTCTTGACTTGCAGTTAGTGGTCTTATAGTTAAATGGTGTGTACCATATTAGATATCTGACTTTATTACGAAGATTCTTGCGAGTAAGGCTATTAGAACGACAATTTGAGAACATTACATACATTCACATTCCAAGAAATTGCAATCATGTTGTTGATTCATATGCAAATTACATACTAGATTGGCATTTGATACATAGACAATGAAGCATTCACATCATATTTACACATGTAAATATAAATAACTGATCATAGTCTTTTTCATTAAAATATAGTCCAAAAAGTGGTGTCATAATACTTAATGTCATGATACAAAAATGGGGCTTTCGAGCCACCAAAATATACTACACGGTCAATACAAAAAAAAGTACACCTAGGAATCTAAGCCTGTGGATAAGGGTGATGATCATGATAACACGCAAAAAATATAGCTATCCATCTAAATAAATGAACCCATGCACGTGGTACACCCACCACTTGTCCCTGCATAGCCTCAGGAAAGTCCTTGACTTGTTCCATGGGCACTCGGTGTGTCAGTCGAACAAATTTTGTATAGATGTTTACGAGCGTGCGCTCTGCATCCACACCTATGATATCATCACCTCTCCCCCTTAAACGATGTTGAGGGAAGCCTTCTGTCCATCTAGGTCTAACATCTACATATACATGACCAGTATCAATATATGTCATCACACAAAACATGTCTTTTTATTTTACTATATCAAAAAACACAAAAAAATATATTTCAAAAACAAAATAGAGTCGTATTGTTACCTATGTCACCGTATGCATATCCCTATGGAATAGGCATTTCAAGATCACCACGGAAGTCTATCCCCTCATAGGGGTAGTCATCTATAGCTATGATTTACCTACACCACTAGAGGAAAAATTCTGTTGGGTAGGGGTTGGCCACTTGCCCTCCTCCTAGTATCTGCATCACATTTGGCCATTGCAACTGGGCTAGATCCCGAGTATAGTGAGGATTGATCCCCACTCTTGGGCTTAGCCCTAGTACACGTCAAAGAAGAATGTACTCAATATTCTTGCAAAACCAAAGTTTCACGCTCTACCCATCTTGTAGTCTGTCAACTGATGTTTCATGTTACCTAGAAGCGAGGTCATCCAGTCATAAATGGCGGCCCTCATGCACTCCACCACATAGAACATCAATGGCCTTGAATCCTGATGGAGGGATTCTAATGCTGTAATCCTGTCGAGTGTCAGTAGTATGGCCTTGATGCCAAGGTTTTGGATCAATTTCATTGGGATATGACTCCCAACATTATCCGTGTTTGGGAGGCAGTAAACTGCAATGTACTCCTCAATTGTGAGGCCACCTCCTACCCCATGATATCATAGATTGACTACCTCCCCTTTGCGGGATAGTCCGGTAATAAATTATATATCCTCAACCTCAAGGCTGAGAGGCATCCAATCGATTTAGAAGGTTTCCATATCAGGATCCCAATAGTACACCAACATTTGGAGTAGTCTTGGCTTGGCTCTCAAGCTACCAAAACGCCATATTTATGTAAACTGCATGCCCTCAAATCTTGTTGGGCCATTAGATCACCTTGCACAACCCTTTCATTGTTTTCATGCTCGCGTTCACACCACTCAAGAACCATCCTGCACAAAAACTTGAGAGTTCCATGAGTGTTTTCCTTAAAAATTGGCAAACACGACCTTATACACGACTGTTCATCAAACAACTGTGTACATATGTGGAAATTGAATAATTTTTTGCATATGTCGAGCCCTAGACATGAAAATCAAGTGATTTTCTGTGTGGGCCGAAAATGCCAATTTTGGGGTGCCATAAAAATAAAATCCAACCACTAGAAATTGAAATAAAAGCATTAAAATGAAAGACGATGACATGAAGAGTCACATGATCCGGACGGTTTGTGATTTCATGGATCGTAGCTCCTGGAATCAGCTTTTCAAGTTTATAGTTCAAAAACACTATGTGTGGTAAAATTCCAAATGGTATGGTAAAAATGAGTTTTTAACTATTTTATAGAAAACAATTTGAAATTTTTACCCACCTTTCTATAGTTTGGACCATTATTGACTATTTTGGACTGTTTGGCCTAATATTGTGATGTAGGGACCTTATTTGAGCATACACTGACCAAGACTTTGAGCTGTTCGTATCTGTTATAGGTATAATTCTGTTCTGGCATATAGGTTAGGAATCCACATCCACTTGCATTATGCATTACCTTATGACCATTTCACCTTGACTCCAGTTACGAACCCACTTTGTGATGTCACAAAACCTTCATACTGCTATTTACGTGAAATTATGTGGTGTTATAGCTTTCCTATACATGGGTGCCCTAGTTATATCTCGTTTTGCATTTGGTACCCATGTTGAGATTCTTCCTCTAGGTTTGGGAGTCCCTTATTAGTCCCGCCATGTCCTTGAGCAAGAGATTCATACTCCTCTTGAACTTTATGTTGTCCAACTCCCACAGGAACTCCCTTGTATATCAAGTTGTAATTTCATTTCATGTGTTTTGCTTGTCTTATTGAGCTTTATGCTAGCTCTCCACTTCAGGGTTATAATCCATGTAGCCTGAGATTGTCTCAATCCTACCTAAGCAGAGACTTTTACATATCCTTTGTAGCTTAATCATCCCTTACCGGGAGGATACCTTCCCCTGAGTGTCCTTATCCTGCACATGCTTCCTTGCATTAAGCATAGGTATGTTCCACTGCTTGGAACTAGTTTTCTTTCCCACGACACTCGTCTCCTCCTAGTTGTATATTATTAGCACTTTTTTTCTTTTTCAAGATTTTCAATCTGAAAAAGTCCAAAAAAATAAAATAACATAAAAATTCGGACGTGAAATGATATTATATTTGGAAGCTATCGAGTCCTGTCTCCTTCGAACAGAGAATTGTATATCACATCCATCGATTGGGTTGTTAGTATGACATTAGGAGCTGTACTCATTACTCTGAGTTTTCTCCACCGACTAGTTATGCTTCCAGTCCCTATGGAGCCTCTGTTGATGCCTCCTGTGTCGCAGAGATGTCCCAATTTGCATATTGAGTCTATGCTTCCTATGTTCAGTCACCATTTTCCTTATGCTCTTGTTCAGAGGAAGTTTAGCTTGAGTCGACCATTTCTTAGTTATCTTGACTTTGCATGTCGTTCATTCCTGATACAGTTACTGGTTCGTGCACATCTTACTCGTTTGAGTTCTTCCACATTATCTAGTGTTGTTGAGTACCTCGTGTTGGTTAATGGGGGATTACCTAATTCCCTCCTTCCAGCATATTCCATTCCATCGACTTCAGATCATTTATTCTGGAATAGGAGTCTAGAGTCCATTTGAGTGCCTTGAGACTTACAGTCATCGGTGGTAGGTTCTCTTACCATCGACAGTTTTGGGAATACATCAATGTACCCTGATAGATGGATTATTTCAAGTGTTCGACCTCAACACATCTATCCACACTTGTTATATTGCACTCTATACCTTGATTCCCATTATACATCAATGATGGGTAATCAGACAATGGACTATCATGTTCGACCTCGACACATTTATTCACATGATATGACATGTATTCGTAGTCGTTTGCATAGAAGACCTCTGAGATCAGCGACATTCCACATATGCTACCTCCTTGATGATTCCAGTATTCATGAGATGTCAGATCTCATATCCAGATTATAGTATATTATCAGATATCTTCATGCACTATGGACATATTGTCCATTGTATATTGTACGTGGCGATGACCACACATGACATTTGTATATCATGCCTATTCATGTCCATTGTACTCTTATGTATTTGGGACTGCTATATGTATATTTTCAGTCATATCCAGAGATTTATCATTGTATTGTACTGATGAGTGGTCGGTTCTTCCACCTGGGTCTTCATTACTCCACTTCTGGTATGGATATAATGTATTCTGGCCATCATGTTACCCTTATGACCTCACACATTAGGGGGCATCTGTTATAGCTTAATTTACCACACTTGGTAGATCACATATTTATGGCCTTCCATGCCCCTCTACAGACTCCTTGGACCCCATTTTCTAAAATTATACTTTGATGTCCCAATAAAGTCCCCAAAAAACACTTGTTTATGTGTATACATGACTTTTAAAGAAATATTCGTGTGTACACGCAACTTTTGATACAAAACCTGTGTACATTGGAAAATGTGCATGAAGACAATTTTTTTGGAATTTTCCTCATATAGTTCCAAATAACTTGACTCTTGGACTTCCATATGCCTTGAGAAAGCTTAGAATCGACCCTCCATTGCCTATTTAGAGTGCTATATATTGAACCTCTTAGATACATTGAAGGAGGAGAACTTGAAGAGCAAGGAAACTATATTTCATTGTTTCCTCACTTGTTTATGAATGAGTCTGCATCCCTTTGTCCCTTTGGAGCACACATTGTTTCTCTTCCCAAGCTTGCATTTTCTTTGTAATCTTGCCAGTGTGATGGAGGACTGAAGTGGTGGAGGCCCAAGTGGAGGACTCGGTTTCTCGGGTTTGAAGAAGTGCTGGTAGAGGTTGCCACTATTGTATCTCTATTTTATTAATAGAAATGTCCATTTCCTGTCCAATACATGTGCATAAATATGAATATTGTATCCATGGATGTATTTATTTTCTTATACATGATTGTTTATAAATTCTAGAGTAGGCCTAACACTTTGATATATATCATGCTTGTCTTGTTTGCCATTGTTGAGAGTGAATTGTGAATACAAGCGTGTTGGAAAATCTCAACGGGGATCTACATCAATCGTCTGGAATAACTTGTACGCTTCATATCCCTTAGTATTAGATGTCTTTATTTCTATTGCATATTGGAATGGATTGATTTCTAGTGTCATTTAGTCTATTGTGGTACACCCCCAGCCATAGTAAGTTTCTCTCCATAACACTAACCTTCCATGATAAACAAAAAATCATACAGATTGTAGATGTTACCTTTTTCCATTGAGGATTTCATATTTTGCCTCTGATTATCTTACCAATTCCCATATGACGATGCTTCTTGTAACCATGCACACTTTCATACATTACTCAAAATTCTTGCCAAAATTATTTACATCATAATCTCGTAAAGCAAACAACAAAATATAATAGTAAGTTTCTATTTAGGATATGTAATTGCATCATTAATCTCTTGTACATCCACAACTATATTGTACATATGTAACTTCATCATTTATTATCTTGTAGATGATTGCATACCATCCTTCCTACAAGTCAAATACAATTGTATGATTAGAAACATTTTGTAACATATATGCAAAATGACAATTTTTCATGCGTAAAGATATATATAACCATGCGACTATTCCTGCTAATGCAACAATCATCTATATCCCATATACATACGGTATCTTTCTATATGCCGTCCATCTTGCCAAGACATCATTTTAGCAAGGAGGTTTCCTAAGTAGCAATGGAACAACATAAGCCACTTACCCATCACCTGCATATTAGTAGAAAACTACAAATATTCTAATATGCATAATACATTTACTGAATCTAGAAACATGTCTATGTGAACATCTTGAACAACTAGATATATAGGAAGTGACGATTCAAATACTTATCCTTGTTTATTTGGTAGACTCCATCTTGATCTCTGTCTTCTTGGATTACTGGATTCTCTTCCAGTGTGTTCACCTTCATCATCTGATTCTAAGGACCTGTTGCTATGTTTCTCATGATCGAAAATACTGAGCAAGTCTTCTTACACTATAGATCACATAGGATTGTTTCTATGTGTCCTTCCAGTGCATATCTTCTTATCCAATGATGAAATGGATAAGAGTATAATCTTCATCTTCATTGGTATAATTCTTCTAGATCATATTCCTCATTACTTTGAGGAATATTTACTTGCTTTCTTCTCAGCTGCAATATATTCGTCCTTGGTTGTATTGAGAGAAACACTCTTCTTTCTGCAATATGTTGGAGTGATATTTTTGTTCATAACACTATCAAATAAAATAAAGTCATCATATATCTGCAGTACCCTTTACGTTCCACACCATTTCCTCTGCATATTTTAATTGAATTAGTAAAATGTCCTCTGGATTTCATCATACCTTTAATACTAAGTATCATGTCAATATTCTCGAGCTTTGAGATCTACTGTAGTCACTCCCTTTGAGGTGGAGCACCATCCTCCCTTTGCATCCGTATTAGGAAATTGGAGTGACATGTAGCCTCCTCTGCTACTAGTTTTCTTTGTATCCATATATGTACTTTTCATCCTTTATAGGATTCTATATTCAACCTTGTAGTAAATATTGGGATCTACATAACTTTAGCTGATCCTCAAGCTCCTTATGTAACTATATGTGATGTCCCATGGGTGCCTACTAAGCTTGTACCAATCCTTCTATGCATAGGTGGTTCTATGTAGACACTCTCAAACCATATAGGTTTTTTGATTTGTTCTTCTACTTTGATTACACCAACTGTCTAGTGCAATATCTACTACTGAATAGGTGTGTCTAGCCCCTAGAGCAGTGTTTTGTCAACTCTCTCTTTTTTATAGAAACCATGAACCTTGCTTCGTATCTTTTGATACTTTGATCTACGTCATACTTCATATTGTAGATCTACTTGGAAGACTTCATAAAACTTCCCTTCATGTATTGAACTCATATCCAAACATCATTCTGTATTATCGACTGGTACTTCTATATCTTATCATCCTTCCAACACAATTGAACTATTCAGTTGTGATATGTCCTTCTATTCTTGGAGGGAATGCTATTCCTTCTTGATATTTCTTTGCTTGGCATGAGTTGTTAGTGATTGATTGTCATCTCTTCTTCTTTTGCCATCAATCAATTGTGCACTTCTCCATGTGTGATCTTCATACTAGAACAAGTCTCTTGACTGAATTTGGAAGACCATTCAAAAATTATAATTTATGCGTCTACTTCTTTGACATTGTCTTCAACGGCTTCTAATTTCTCCTTGAGATGAGATATTCTTGTGAAGTAGTCATTGAATGTTTTCTGACATTTCACCTTCACATCCTTGAGTTGAGTTCTCAAGGTCATCTTCCTACATGTTGTTCATTGCATTGAACATATCCTTGGGAGTCTTCAAGGATGATACATGTGAGATCGAATGGAGTATTATATACTCATCTAGGTCCTTCGTTGCTTCAACTTCATCTCCATCTGGATCTGTAGCTTCTTCTTTGACATAGTTCTTCATGGCATGCTTCTTCAAGTATGATAAGCACTCTATAATTCCATGCTTAGAATTTCTTGACTCTTTCAATATTGTCCTCAATCTTGGTAGTGTTTGTCATCATGATAAAAATGATAACCTCAAATGGAAATAGAGAGGATGGAACTTACCAGTGAGATTGTTTCAACTTGATGCTTGCTTAAAGGATCTTTTGAAAGACTACTTCTGGTGGACCTAGGGCTTGATATGGAAACCCTATTTTTTCAACTTAGGTATCTTTTAGATATGATTGGATAGAAAGATGCACCTCCTCAAGGAAATCTAAGAAACATACTTATTTTCCCAAATCTATGGGCATAACTGCAAAATATATGATGCCCTAGTCTTCTTTGACAGTAGTGTTAGGTCAAAAAATGAAAGTCCAAAAAATGAGAAACTTCCTACATAGAGAGATGCACCCTCCTAGGGAGAGTTTGATTGTCCTCCTTCTTCAACTGATTGGTGGAGAGAAGTGCCTGGAATAGAAAGCCCTAGTTTTTCTCTGGTTTCTTCTGCAGAAATTACTGAGCTTATTTATGCTATAGATCCGAATTTTCAGCTCCTCAAGGTATGAAAATTTTTAGTTAGCCTAGTATGTATTGTTTCCAAACCCATAGTTTAGAGCATAATTGGATTCACTAGGTACGACTTATGTGAAGTTTCCCAAGGTGACTTATTTCAGGACTGTCCATCATAGCGAACTTGTATGGACTTCCACCTACCACTGTTTCACCTTCGGGGTCTGAAACATTTATTACATAAACTACAGTATGTTTTTTTTTTGCAACATTTTTCTAAATTTCATTTGGATCTTCCTAGCCTAAGATATAGATATTCTCCGTAGGTCACTTGTTTAACGCTAAATTCCAGAAAAGGTTGGAACCCTAAGTTGGACGAATCATATCTCCTATGTTATAGAGAATCTGAGACCGAAGATTTTACATAGGGTAGAGTAAGATTTTATCTTTGGTCTATCAAATTTTCAGCTCCTGATACTTCTCCAATATTGAGTTATAGCGAAATTCACAATATGACTAGTTTTTGTCTTCTAGGGTTTTCAAGCATGAAACCCTAATCTTCAATAGTTGTAGTTGTAGCAGTGTTTCGGTTGCACACAGACTTATTTTAGGGATGCTTTGATACCATGTTATATTTTTAATGGTTATACAATATCTAAAATATTTAGCATCATAAAATAATAACCATAAGAAAAGCTTAACTTAAAGAAAGACAAGTGCAACAACACAAGAGAGCACAAAGATTTTCCTCGGGGAGACCACAAGGTAGAAAACCCCACAAAACTTCCTCAGTATAGAATTCGACCAAGTACAGTGTAAAACCTCAACAACAAGAATAATTTCTCATCTTCCACCGTAGACTCTCTCTCTCTCTCCAGCGCAATACTTGAGTGTAAGATGTGTGAGAATGAGAGAAACACCTCACCTATTTATATTCATTAGGTGAGTTCCTAAACTAACTAACTAGGTCAACCAGGTTCCCTAAGTAGGGTCGACGTACCTTGGGAGACTCAAAATACATTTTAAATATTACTTTTGTGGGTATTATTGTCCCAACTTACAACAAAGGGTTTACCTCATGACTTTTACATGACCAAATACATCAAGGATATATCTGAATGGAGGAATAACATCTCCGAAGGAGAATACAACAAAAATACAATATAATATATCCCGAACTTACAATAATTTAACATTTCTTAGAAATTCCAGTATTCTCAATAGTGTGATTTCATGTTTTATCCTCCCTCCTTAGCTCAGGCGTGTCCTCCATAATTTTGTTATTTTCATAATTCCTCCATGTCATGAGGTTACTTTGGAGTATTCCAACTTTGGTCCCACATCCTCAGTGTAGGATCTCACATTAGCTTTGCAAAAACATACAACTATAATAGAGGTGTTATTCCTCTCAATTCCAACTTGATACCCAGTATACCTTTCCCAAGTATGTAGGCCAAATGCAAGGTGACCTTCTAGATCCTTGGATCCCGAATATTTCTACTTGTTTCTCGAGTGTTCTTGAGATCATCGAGGCTAAAAAAATCCAACTTTATAGTATTCATTTGTAATTCATGGACCATACATGGTGGGAGGATCATAATACATAATTTGAGTTGGTAGTTGACTTGTATTCTAGCTCTTCTGATTCCTCTACTTAATGTGGAATTCATACACGAGAATATTTTGCAAAGAACTATGTTGTCTCTTTGATCCTTCAAGTTATCTCTATAATTTGATGACTTGCAGGATTCAGGTCCTATAGTATCCCAACAAATTAGTGTCCTATAGTATCCCAACAAATTAGTTCAACAAAGTATTGACCTCTTCTACAAGCTTTGCACTCAACTCTGCATTCATGAAGTTGGAGAGGTACTCACTATCAAGATTAACTTTGGTTCATTATTCTTTGCCCTAGAGAAGTGGAATTTTTTGTGCGGATTTATTTTGATGAATCATTCATCCATGATATGACCATGGAAAAAAGAGTCTCCCCTTTCCCCTACTCTTTCCAACACTTTAATGATTCATGTGCTTCTTCCTCATCTGTCTCTACTGCTTCTTATCCTGCTTCACCCCAAACTAACTACACTTGAATCTTGGATTGAGAATTAATAAAAATAATGAGAGTCACATTATCTATGTGTAAAATATTATCCTTACCCAGGATATATTGACACCACTGGTTCAAGGCTTGAACTAGGATATACAAATCCTTATCATGTGTATCGTAATTAAGCTTGGAAGCAAAACGGGTCTCTAAATTATAAACAACAAGAATGAAATTCATCTGTTTATTTTCTGCAACACCTAGCACATAAATAATCTCAAGTATATAAGGCCCTTCACAATACTCAACGCTTATACAAACAACTCCATGATCATCACCACACACATAAAAAAAAATTCTCCTCATAACCATATCTAGTTATATATGGACAAACAATGATTTCAGGAACATCGCCATCATAAGCTCAAATCCTTCTGTTATGGTCCTTATACTGTACACCATCCAGTTGGTAAAAATTCCTACCATATTGACCTACCTTCTCAACTATGTATCCATGACATGATCAATATAAAAAAACTTAAGCTCTTTGAACCCCCACTATTGGAAGAACCAATCAACATATCTCATCATGTTGATACCATTCGTAATTTCCAACCTCCACTAACCAAAGATACACTATTGGACACTCTTATCAAGGCAATCAAACAACACCAACACCTATCTTATTTAGTGGGGCTTAAGGGACACACTCTTGCCCAAGACAAGTGGATTTGTCATGATATTTCAGTGACATAGTTATCTCATGTATTGGCAGAAGTAGGGCCACTTACATAACTAAATAGGTAGAAATTGGAAAAAGTAGGAGAGTTCACCCAACAAGACACACCCCCTCTAGAAACATGTAGTTCAAGGAAGGAATGTAGTCGAACTTTAGAGTAGATAAATGTTGAGTTCAAGAGTCAACTAGAGGAACACTTCCCAAGAAGGGTGTAGATAGTAGAGAGGGTTGTTCGTCCTTGAACAATCAGCTAGGGTTTGCAATTAAGGAATTAAGTGTTAGAGATGGAGGTTAGTTAGATTGACATGGCCAATCTCTTCTTGTAGTAGAAACTCTATATAAAGATTTATTTCTCTAATAATAAGTGAAGACTGTGATTTTTTTGTCATAATCTATTTTATTACATTTGTATTATTTTCTATGTGTTTTTTCTTATTAAGTTATTATGCAGAGTTGAGATTGACTCCAGATCATGTTACCCTACCTTAAATATCTTCTCCATATTCTTGTTTCTAAAGTTAAGGGGCTTATTCTTGAATTTAAGGAATTATCTTTTATATTTTATGTGTCAAGCTTTATTATGATTGGTACAAGGGTTCTTTCATGTGCACAAGAGTGGATTTTTTTATTCTTTTGTAGAATTTTCAAGTGGAAAATTACGATGGTAACCTTCAAGACTAGTTCTAAATTTTCTTGTGAAAATTTTGAAGAACTAAATGATAGATATGAGTTTATCTATAAAAAATCTAAATTGGAGTTTGGAAAGTGAAGAGATTAGTGATTTAAAATTAGTTATTTTAGGGTTTTTCCAATGACAACCTATTTTAGGGTATTGCGAAACAAATATATTTTGATAAAGTGCATAGATTCTTGTCAAATTAATAACAAAAGATGCATAATGACTATTGTTAATCCCTATATATCGTGCATTAAATTTCTATTATTATATTAGTATTGTCTTTATTGGTTGGCTAGGACATTAATTGTAATTGTATTGTCAGCTAGGACTATGATACCCCTATTTTGTCCCTTGTAATGTATTGGATTAGATCATGTAAAATGATATAAATACTCTAGTATGGATTCCTAACGCAGAGCTTAAGGCCAAGGACTAACTAGTGAATGGTTAGGCATATGTGATACAACTATATCTATATGGACCATGTGGTTGGCTTGTCATGGTGATATAACATCTAGGTAAATATTGTGTTGGAAAATAAGATTTGTTGTACAAGATGGATGCATAAAGAGAACCAAAGGGGATATGATTCCACTATAAGGGAAGATGAAAGTGGTCATATGGGAGATTAGATCCTCTATTTTCAAGTGTCAACATTAGAACTCACCCAATTACTTCCATTTTACTTAAATGAGCCAATTAGTTCCTTTTGGTTGTTAAATCCAATCATTAATTGCATGTGTGAGGTTGGTGAGGAAAGTATTTTTATGTAATTAGGAAGCATGGGATGAATATACTTCTATGACTAAAGTAAGAGTCTTATATTCTATGTTCAAAAGTTATGCCAACTATATTTTCCACCATCCTCTCATCTCTTTTGGAGTCTACCATCCATGTTTCATTACACATATATCGGGACAACAAATTTACACTAGTGGATATAATTTTTAATCAGGTTGTTCATTACTAATTACCAAACTGTGCATACCTGGAAATTCGAATTTGGATATAGAGCTATAGATTTGGCGAAAAAGAGATGGTTGTAGGTGAGAATATAGGTTGGGAAAGCTAGGGGATTTTACCCATTGATTTTCTCTACTTATGCATGCTTCAAGATCCATTAATTAATGCTATAGGAGGTTCTCCAATAGAATACAACAAGTTGGACTCTTACTTAACACATTTCTAAGAACTGTAAGGGTCAAAATTCATGAAGGAACTGTGGATTGATGAAGGGGAATGGATTTATTGTGTAGTGGTGGGAAATTGGAAGGAGTGCCATGACTGTGATGGCTGAGTGATATTATTGTAGAGCTTTGGATGAGAATTTGGCTAAGCATTAAGATAATAATGGGTTGTGGGATAAGAGATAGAATTTTGTAAGTGTTTCCTTTGCGTTGGTTAGCTCATATCCTAGCTTGGGGTCGACATCTTCAGAAAAACAATATATGATAAGAAGAGTGCCCACGATTGGGTGGAAAATCGGTCTTACATATCCAATTGCTTGGATCTTCTTAGTTTAAAGATAAGCATTATTTTTGTATTTGAATGTGTAATGAGTATATGATAGACAAAGTGCCCATGGTTGGGTGGAAAATTGCTCTCACACATCTAGCTGCTTAGATCTTCTTAGTTTAAATATAAGTATTATTTTTTATTATTTGAATGTGCAATTATTTTATTTTATGCCTGTGATAATTATGTTGTATATGCATGATGTATGTGTGTAGACAAATTTGATTTTCGAGCGGTTTTCTATTTATGTACCTGCACACGCATTTTATTATTATGAATTTTGTATTATTCCCATGGGAAGAATTTAATTTAGAGGCTCAAAATTTGTAAATATCGCCTTCGTTGGTCAGAATGATGGATGGGGATGTGACATGGAAATTAATTGTAGTTGTACTCTTTGTCTACTAGATATATACTAAGAAGACCTAGTTTTATGATCATCCCTTCTTTTCTTATGCATTTGTTGGATATTCTAAAGATGTAAAAGGTTATAGAATTATTCAACCGAAATCCAATAAAAATATTATTCAAAGAGATGTTAAATATAATAAAATATTTTGGATCATAAGACTTATTTGACGTTTATGCCATTTTTATCCTGCATGTTATCTTGGACAATTGTGCCACCTTCTTTTCCAATTATTCTACTCTTGAAATCCACCTCTTCCTGCTCATGTTCCTATAGTTTGTTCCATTGAACATTAATTGTACTAGCACCAGGAGAAGTAGTTGATGATATTAAAGGTGATACTACAGATTCGTGTCAAACACATTCACGATTCCAATGATCCTCTTCTCTTTTCTCTCAAGTTTCAAGGACTCATGATCTAGATACATTTTCCAAATATTTTGGCCATCCATATTGGGATAAAGCTATGAATGAAGAATATTGTTTCTTAATAGTTAACGATACTTGGGATTTTGTACCTCTTCTAAAAGGAAGAAAATTTATCATATGTAAATGGGTGTATCGAACTACGCATTCATTAGATGGAAGTGTTGAAATACTTAAGTAAATGTTATTTTCCAAAGGATTTTAGCAAGTTGAATAAATTAACTACAATGAAACATTTTTCCATTTTTCAAAAAATAACTCCATCTACCTTGTTCTCACTTTTTATACTTCACATAATTGGGAGCTTCATCAAATGGGTTGCAATATGCCTTCTTGCATGGGGATTTTAAAGAATAAATTTACATAGAACAACCTCCTAGATATGCTCAAAATGTCTCTATCCTTGTCTATTGCCTTAATAAATATCTCTATGGCCTTGAGCAATCTTCTAAGGCTTCATAAGAGAAAATGGATAGGTTTCTCCTTGACACTAGTTTTTCTAAATGTCTTTCTAACCCCAATGTTTATACCAAGAATGTATAAAACCATATCATACTTATCATTCTGTATGTTAATGACCTTATTCTTAGTGGTAGTGACCCTAAAAGTTTAACCCATGTGAAATAAATCCTTAAGAATAAATTTGAAATGAACGACTTAGGATATTTGCATTATTTTCTTAGTCTCCAAGTCTTGCATACCCAAGAAGGATTTTTTCTTTCTTAGTATAAGTATGCAGATGACGTTCTTTATCATTTTCACATGGAATATTGTACACCAACCCCTTATCCCTTATAGCATGGAGTCAAACGTTTTTCCACATGAACTACCCTCAAAGAAGATGCTACCTTGTACCATCAATTAGTTGGTAGTATTTTGTACTTGACTCATACCCATCCTAATAATTCCTTTTCTAATGGTCTTTTTTACCAATGTATGTAAACACCCCATGAAAATCATTTGAAAGAAGAAAAATGGATACTTCAGTATATCCATGGTACAGTTCAGTTTGGAATACATTACAGTTTAGGGGGGGCTCATTTGTAGGTTAGATTCAGTAATTTCAATTAGAATCCAAACCCTAATGATCAGAAGTCTACTACAAGTTATGTTTTCAGTCTTGATTCTATACCTTTCACTTGGGATTGTACAAAACAACAATCTATTTCTCTTCATCATTAGTTTAAGTAGAGTCCTAAGGAATAGTTAATGCAAGTCAAGAATACATATGGCCTCCATAGGTCCTTTCATAATTTGGAATCCAGTAGTAGCATCAAATTACCCTTTGGTTTAAAGATAAGAATTCCATCGATCTCACCAAAGATCCAGTTCAACATTAGTGTAGAAAACACATTGAGATACACTTTCAATTCATTAGAAATCATATTTAGGATCACATTCTTGAAGTGTTATTTTTTCCCTACAGATGATCAAGTTGTATACATCTTCAAAAATTCTTAGGCTGACATAAGAAAAGTTTTCTAAAATTCAATCTATGTTCGGATTTTAGGAATTTGTCATAAAGAGAGGATAGGATATAATGCCTTATTCATTCTCTTACTATTTCACCTTTGCAAATCCTTCAATCCTATCCCAATCTTTTCTTAATGGGGGATGTTAGAATATTTATAAACTTAGGATTTAATTAAGATTAATTTGGTCTAATGTGTCTTTAGGAAAAGTTTGTTTCTTTAGTATGCATTTGTAGTTATGTAATCTAACAATCAAGATATGTTATAGAAATAGAGTGATATAATGGGTCATATTCACATCAATCTTAATTTCTATTTGTTATATCTCAAATCAAAACTTATCTATCCATTACTACAGTTCAAAAGGTGAAACTTGAATGTCACTGCTCACTCACAAAAAAAGACACTAAAATATGGAAGAGTCTATGGTTTGACTCCTAAATATTACCCTAATAATTAAAACCAAGACCCCAACTCATTACTCTTCATCCTATGCATATGTAACCAAAAAACATCCCATGCAATCCCTTAAAACTAGCAAAGTGTGAACCATTCACATGCTGCCTTTGAGAAAGGAAGGAATGCCTAAGAAAAATTACAAAAAATAATACAATTCAAAATTGAGAATTTATGAAAGTTTTCAAATTAATTTGGATCAATTGTAACTCTCTGAACTACTTGGTAACTATCTCTAACTATCTCCATCAAACATAAAAGGAGATGAGATGGTCCAAGGAGGGGACATCCATTGTAGCAAGACTATGTTAGAGGAATCAAGCTTCATCACACCCCTCATCTCCCATCCATGTCAATAACCCTTGTTTAGGGTCATATATCCATGATTATGGAAGTTAATTCCCTTGAGTGACTTAACCATTGTATACATTCAGGAGATCAGAGTGGGAGTTTTGGAGTGCAAGAGTAAAGAGACCTGATATTTGGCTTCTATAAGTTTCCTAGTAGTGATAAGGTACTAATTTTGATTCTTTCACTATCATAATGGAGATGTGTGTCTTTCTCTCCTCCAAACTAAGTGTGTTCTATGTTGTATTATTGAATTAGAAGAATTGTTCATGGATCATGTTGAAATTACTTAATTAATTGATGTTTCATTTATATTTCATGTCATTTGAACTCTTCATTATAGTCAAAAGTGTTTGAGAAAGGTTGCTTTGCTTATGATTGTAGGTTGTAATTGGGCATTAAGGATCAGATCGAGAAAGTGGTAAGGGATCAATGAGTATTAGAATTGGAAAAAGGTGCATATATTTCTTCTCCATCTTTCACTTTTATGTTTGTTTCCATTTATTTGGGACATTGGTGACCTTTCCCTAGTTATAAGATATAATTTCAAACAAAAAAACTAACAAATCTATTGGGGAAGATAACCTCTATAGGGTCCTTATTGATTGATTTCTTGTTTCTATTTTCAGTATTCCAATCTCTAAAAGGTTTAGTCATATCCTAGGCATCTTAAGTTTTCTAGAAAATTTGATTTTTTCTTGATTTTTGCTCAAGTCAGTCAAGCCTAGGTTCCATTCATGACCTACTATGGATACAAGCATGTCTGCACTACAAANAAACAAAGTCTTAAGAATAGGAATTTTGGGGGTGGTTTTTAGACCCCCCCCACTAAAGGTTATTTTCTAGGTGGTTTTTGAACCCCCACGAAAAAAAGTCATGATAAATGAAATATTGGGGGCGGTTGTGTTAAATCCGCCCCCAAGAGTCATAATAGTTGGACTTTTGGGGGTGGTTGCTTGAAAGTTGCCCCCAAATGGCATGATAATTGAGATTTTGGGGGCAGTTGTTTTAAATCCACCCCAAAATTTATGGGAATTTGTACTTGTTGGGTCGGTTGTGATAAATCCACCCTTAAAAGTGTTAGAATTATAATCCTCACTTGTCCAATTTGGTCAATTATTCCTAATTTAGGAGTCTTTTTAGTCATTACCGAGTCACTAGTACCATTGGGTCCACACACTAATACATTTGGTCGGATTTTTCCACGAAATATTTCCACGTTTTGAACATTCGTGGATTAATACTCCATTTTTTTTTATCATGGTGGAAAAACCGTGGAAATATCAAAGTTTTTAATTTTAGAGGAACTTTCGTCTCTATATCGACGATGTATGGCTATCTTTGCACACCCACCAAAACAATGCGAGTTTTCAATGCGCAGGTCAACTCATGCATTTTCGACACATTTGCTATAGTTGCGACAAGGTTATTGGTGATTGATTGAGTGCAGATTAAGGCCAGATTTCTTTATCAACCATATCCAAAACTAGAGAGATCGGTCATACTCTACTTCTTCAATGGGTGACTCAATCAGAAAAAGAAGATCGACCAACCTTTAGAGGACAATATGGAACCTGTGGGAAATGACATGCCTTCACTTTCCCTTGATGAAGATGTTGTTGTCACAACTTTGGTTGAAATGCATGGAAATGAAAATGCAAATCAATGGGAGGAATTTGTGAACAATGATATGGACCGTTCACCAACGAGTGAGGAAGACCTAATTCATACCAAATATTCTTTTGATGGTAGATTTGTTTTTTCTTTATTTGATAAAATGGTACATTTCAAAGAACAATATACCTTGTGGGAGGATTCCTTCAAAGCTAGCGACAAATTGTGCAGAACTAAGGATGTCCAAATTCTTGATTTGGTACATCGTGCTACAAGTTTAGAGAAAAGAATTGTGGAAACTGAAAAAAATAATTTTCCAGAAGGATCAACTTATTAAGGATCAATGTTCTAAATTTACCATAGTTCTAGTAGAATCGATTTCTGACCTTGACAAACTGAAAGACATGTATTACGATCAAAAGAAAAAAAGATGAGGAAACTATAGGGAGACTTGAAAATGAGCTGAAAAACAGGCCTGAAGTTTTGAACATGCCACCACTAAAAATTGTATTTGGTAAGGAAGTAGAACTTCAACAATAATTGAAGCAGAAAGAAACATTTATTGCATGTTTGAAGGTTGAGTTTCAAAGGGCATTGAGAGAAATGATCATTAAACGACAAAATGAGACTGCAGAATATAAAGCAAGATTGGAAAAATTGAATAAAACAATTAAAAACAAAAATGAGTTGCTACAAAAAAAGAGAATTGAAAGGATTTCAACAACTCTCGAGGATAAAAGTGTTGGAAGAGGAAAAAAATCAACAGTCAAGGGTAAACAAGTTTGCACGCCAGAAGAATCAACAGTCAAGGGTAAACATGTCTGCACAATAGAAGAATCAACAGTCAAGTGTAAACAAGTCTGCACACCAAAAAAATCAACAGTCAAGGGTAAACAAGTTTGCACACCAGAAGAATCAACAGTCAAGGGTAAACAAGTTTGCACACCAGAAGAATAAACGGTTAAGGGTAAAAAGGTCAACACAACAAAAGAATCCAAGGTGGAGGTAAAAATGCCATCACACCAACAAATTTTGGTAGTACAAAACTGGGTGATGTAACTATGGAGAGCTTACTCCAGTTTCAGAAGTCCTTGCAACAAAGAAAGAAGACCTTGAATGAAGCTGCTGCAACAATTAATGTTGTAGATTTTACATTTGGCTCATCAGATCCAACATTGAAGAAGAAGATAGAGGAGAAGGAGGCTGAAATTAGAGACCTTCACCAAAAACTATTGGAGAAGGGAAAAGCACTACATTTGGGATGTGATAGTGAGATACAAGATTTGAAATCCCAAATTAAAGCTTTGCAGAACAAACCTGTGGTAGAAGAAATTTTTTATACTCCATCTGATAGCGTTTTGAGGGCACCAGAGATCAAGAAGGAGGTACAATAGGTCAAGAGAAAATTAATAGCGTTTTGAGGGCACCAGAGATCAAGAAGGAGGTACAATAGGTCAAGAGAAAATTAATTGCGCTTCAATCTGACCTGAAGTGGACAAATGATGATCTTAAAGGAAAGGAAGATGAGAACTCAAATCAGAAAAATAATAATGTAGAGATGTTGAAGAAATGTCTAGAATAAAAAGATAGATTGCATACAAAAGTGATAAATCTTGCAAACAAAGTGAAAGAGCAAGAAAACAATTAAAACATATGTCCGATGAAGCTTCTGTAGAACTGGAGGGTTCTGGAAAAGGAAAGAGAAGCTATAGCGAATTTTCTTATTCTAAAAAGGAGGAATTGCAAAAAACTCCCAAACGTTCAAAATTGAACCCGTTACAGCCCTTCCAAAGGGTTCTAGCCCTTCCCAGAAGTGTAAAGTTAAAATTGTCCTTCAAAAAAAATTTAAAATTTTAATTTTACCCTTCCAATAAAGAAGGGCATAATTTATATCAACATTTGAAAAGAAGTGCAAATTTTGAAATTATCCATCCATATAAATTTCTCTTCTCTTTACATCCTCTTCTCTTTAAATACTCATCTCATAGTCATAACTAAGGATTATTATGACTGCACATCCTCACCTTGTGATACGAATTGGGTCAAGGCCCAAAGACAACCATAAAACATTAAATGTGTCAAGATGCAAAGAGTAAGATACAACTATAATTATTATATTAAATTTATCTTATAAGTATTTAATTAACAGTATCAACTGAGATTTGACACGTTGGATGGTTCTGATCTTCTTATCATGAGTCCTTACCAATG
This sequence comes from Pseudotsuga menziesii, assembly GCA_001517045.1. NCBI lineage: Eukaryota > Viridiplantae > Streptophyta > Pinopsida > Pinales > Pinaceae > Pseudotsuga > Pseudotsuga menziesii. The sequence goes on along the minus strand of LPNX010180250.1, from coordinate 20,706 downwards.
TGATTGCAAGGCATTCTTTGAAGGTGAAGTCCATAATTTTAGGTCTTCTTCCTCATTATCATGCCTTTTGGTAAGACAATAAAGAGGGTAGTGGCCTGCATCAGCATGGAAACTATTTAAGGAATAGAGGTTATACACATTAATTGTTTTCATTAAATCATTTAAATTCCTACCGATGACTATCGATTCAGTGAAACATGGACTGGTACAAAACACAACAAATGTTAGAGCCCCAAGCACTTAATTACACACACCTATAAATTTCTCAAATCTAGCCATTAATAAACTTATTTTGGTATTCTGGTTCAATTTAAAAGGAGTGTTGAGACTTAGAAATACAATGAGTTGCAAGGATTCAGTTGACTTAGGCCCCTCCATCACATGTATGCTTTCACAACAAGCGCTGAAAAACAATATTTGTTTTTTGCATTTTTTTTGGTGAAAAGGTTTGGCTAATTTATACTTGTCAATTAAAGGACACTTATTTACATTTCCCTTCATCTCTGAAGGGTTGAGAGAATAAATTCCCTTCCAATTGAAATTAAGACCCACCCTTCAAATTTGATCACTGTTTAAACATAATATGGTGTACATTTGATGTCTATGTACATACTAATATTGTTGTAATATAAATTGTGAGTATTTCTTGGCAATGCATATATTTTGATATAGTTAATGTGTTTCTAATGTGTAATACAAGTGAAATGTGTAATACATATGTGTATTTTTCCTATATCTAAGAGAGTTTAATGTGCAACCCATACTGAGAAGTGTGTATGAAAGTACAAATGATGAAATATATTCTTTGTAATATATTCTACAAATGAATTGACATATGAAATATTCTTGAAATATATTCTAAAATGAATTGACAGATCATCATTTCATGCTATATTGAATAAATTGCATTGTAACATAGACATACCAACCTTTTCTACAAACTCTTGTACTCATTTCTGTAAATTGTAAGATCTACAGTAAAATCCAAGTCATCCAAAACAACAATTGATAGTATTTTCCAATTTTTCATGCCTAGAACTAAAAATGCACACCAATTCCAATCAAAGTACAATGTAGGTATGAAATTTGGAAGTTTGCATACAAAAACCTAATTAGACTAGTATAGTTTTAATTTTAGACATAAATTAAACTTCTATTGTGAAATAAGAATGAATCCAACATTTGAAATGAGAACAGAACAACTATAAATGTTGGTTTCTTGTTGACGAGCATCATAGTTTGGAAACCAATCTCATGGCTCTGCAAGTTTGTATCGTTTGTTTCTTTTTTATTATAATATAAATCATCATCATTCCTTGCAGAAATTAATAAATGAGAAAATAACATATATAATACATTCTGAAGAAAAAAACAGAGATAATGCAAAAATATAACCAGATCGATACTCAAGAAAGTTTTAAAAGGGGCCCAAGACCATTTTTTATTATATTATGCTTTCATTACAGAGCAGAGGGATATTTTACAGTTGAGTTAGTAACATCAAACAACTCCTTCAATAATAACTGTCCCTACTACCAATTAAATTCTATTTATAGACCTCAAGGGTTGGATTGACCATGTTACAAGTGGATTTCATTTGAGTGAAACTGAAATGTGGATCCACCCATGAGACAACCCATCATTTGCTGTACTTTCCTGGATTCAAACAAAGATATCAACTACTGTGGAACAAGGAAAACATGACAGTGCAACATAGGGGGTAAACAGGGCTGAAGTGGACATGTTTCAACACCAGGGGTAGCAAGGGAGTAGAAGAGGAAGTTGCATTCCAGTTATATGGATGGGATATGCGAGTAGAGAAGAATTATAACAGAGATGCACATTGAGTGAGAGGTATCTAAGGAGAAAAGGGAAATACCAATGAAAGAAGAAAATGGTAAGGAAGAGAGAAATGCCACAGACAAATATGGCTCAATGGAAAACAACATGCAATACCCATCCGATGTGGACAAATTAAAACCTGGAATTGAAGAAATCAATCCTGTTATGCCACCGAGAGGGAATGCTTGGGTTGTTGAAGTGGGACAGGGTGCTGACTTAGTGCAGGAAAGACTTCACTGAGTGATGGGAAAGGAATGTCAAAGGAAAATAAAAACAATAATACGAAATGGAACTCCCAATGAAAGCCATTGAACCTGGATGAGATTGTCTACAATTCTTTCCAATTCTACCTATTTCACTCATACTATCAGTGAAATCAAATTTGCGCACATTTGCGGCTATACTTGACAAAAATTAATGAACAGAGAGAATGGATTGAATAATACATAGCCTACTTATAACAATGGCCCCTATTTATCAATCTTACGTAAGAAGCAACATGATTGGTAATTGACTGCAGCTGCTAGGAAGGAATCCATGGGGTCAAGCCAAATCTAGATATGTGTACTTTGTTGACCCTTGGAATAATTGAAAGGTGGGAAAAAAGAGTTAATCACGATGAAATGATGAGTTCACACATGGGTGATGCAATCATTCTCAATGCCATCAGAATTTGACTCAATTCAGGTTCATCAAATCATAGAATTTGATGGTTTGTTAAGTGACGTATTTGACAGTTGGTTGAAAGTTCAAAATATGACAGGTAGGGAAAAGCGAAAACTTCCATTTATAGTTTTATATGATTATATGACATATTTTACACTTAATACATTAATCACGTGTATGACAGGTTGAGGTATGGGAAAATGAAATCAGGCATGTGCGTGGATTTTACTGAAGCAAGTCAATTTTGGAATACTTTACTCAAATGCATGCCCAACATGAAAAAACTATGGTTTAGGGAAATTATACTTGCAAAAACATGCAAAAACTGTTGTTTAGGGAAATTATACCAAGACTAGGAGAAGATAAAAAATTGCCCAAGTATGGAATTATTTGTAAAATATGCCTAACTGGCCTTAGAGAAATGCCCGCCACACTTCATAGGATGATGATAAAAATATTATGAGAGTGTAGATCTCTATATTATTGTATGGTGCATCCAACCATATAATTATCCTGACCAAAAAGTCTTTTCGTACGAAGATATCAATCTGCCAAAAGTGCCTCTCAGCCATATTTGCACTGCTCCAGAAAAATGCCTGCTGAGGAGAGAGAAAGAAGCTCCAGAAGATGAAAGTGGTCTTGATGGATTCACCTTGTTGGCCTCTACCCATTGGAAATCTCACTTTCCAAGAGTGAAGGAAAAATGAAATGACCTTGGTGACCTAGGGTTTGAAGAGAACTGGTTAAGTGTTAGACAAAGAGTGTGAGAGACCACTTGGAAATGCTCGCAAAGGGGTGTTCCATTGATGATAAAAATCATCCGATGATATGTTCTTGTTCATTGTTGAAATGGATATCTATCCATTCTCTTGGTTTTTCTTATGGTGACCAGATAAGGAAAATATCAACCTCGTAAAATAGAAGAAAAATATTATTTGCATATTAAAGACAGAAAAAATGGCCAAGTGTTGTAAAGGGGCTAAGTGATGCCCGCATTAAGGTTGATGCCCACACTAAGGATGATGCCCGCATGGCATGGGATGGAATAGATGACTATGTGGCATGAAGTTGAAATCATTGTTGCATTATGACATCGTTCTGGAGAAATACGACAAATTAGTGAAAATTAGGAAATGGGCCAAGTGTGGAAATATTGGTCCAAGTAGCCTTAAGAGTATTCCTACCACAAATTAATGGTTTGTTGAAGAAAATACCCGCAACACATGGGGATATTGTAGGCTATTGTTTTTTCTACTCAACCATGGTCTCGGTTTTTCCAAAGAGACACTAAATAAGAATTTATGGACTTGCCAAAACTCTGGTTTAGACCAAGCCTAGGTGAAGATAAAAAATTGTTTAAGTATGAATTATTAGTAAAATATGCCTAACAGGCCTTAGGGAAATGCCCGCCACAACTCATGGGTTGATGATAAGAATATTACGAGAGTGTAGATTTGTAGAAACTTTTATGGTGCATCCAACCATATAATTGTCCTAACCAAAAAGTCTTTCAGGAAGAAGATATCAATCTGCCAAAAGTGCCTCTCAGCCATATTTTCACTGCTCCAGAAAAATTCTCGCTGAGGAGAGAGAAAGAAGCTACAGAAGATGAAAGTGTTTTTTCTGGACTCACCTTGTTGAACTATACCCATTGGGAATCTCACTTGCCAATTTTGAAGGAAACATGAAATCACCTTGGTGACCTAGGGTTTGAAGAGAACTGATTAAGTGTTAGACAAAGTGTTTGAGAGATCACTTGGAAATGCTTACAAGGGGGTGTTCCATTGATGATAAAAATCATTAGATGATATGGTTCTGTTCATTGTTGAAATGGATATCTAGCCATGCTCTTGGTTTTTCTTATGGTGACCAGATAAGGAAAATATCAACCTGGAAAAATAGAAGAAAATTCTTATTTTGCACACTAAAGACAGAAAAATGGCTAAGTGTTGTAAAGGGGCTAAGTGATGCCTGCATTAAGGTTGATGCCTGCACTAAGGATGATGTCCGCATGGCATGGCATGGAATATATGACTATGTGGCATGAATTTGAAATCATTGTTGCATTATGACATCGTTCTGGAGAAATACAACAAATTAGTGAAAATCAGGAAATTGGCCAAGTGTGGGAATATTGGTCCAAGTAGCCTTAAGAGAATGCCTGCCACAAATGGTTTGTTGAAGAAAATACCCGCACCACATGGGGATATTGTAGGTTGTTGTTTTTTCTACTCAACCATGGTCTCAGTTTGTCCAAAGATACAGCGAAGAAGAATTTATGGACCTACCAAAACTGTGGTTTAGGGAAATTAGACCAATCCTAGGAGAAGATAAAAAATTGTCCAAGTATGATTTTTTTGTAAAATATGCCTAACAGGCCTCAGGGAAATGGCCACCACAGCTCATGGGTTGATGATAAAAATATTATGAGAGTGTCAATATCTATAAACTTGTATGGTGCATCCAACCATATAATTAGCCTAACCAAAAAGTCTTTCAGGAAGAAGATATCAATCTGCCAAAGGTGCCTCTCAGCCATATTTTCACTGCTTCAGAAAAATGCCCACCTAGGAGAGATAAAGAAGCTACAGAAGATGAAAGTGGTTTTTCTGGACTCACCTTGTTGAACTATACCCATTGGGAATATCACTTTCCAAATTTGAAGGAAAAATGAAATTACCTTGGTGACCTAGGGTTTGAAGAGGCCTGCTCAAGTGTTAGACAAAAAGTTTGAGAGAACACTTCGAAATGACCGAAAGGGGGTGTTCCTTTAATGATAAAATTCATTAGATGATATGGTCCCGTTCATGGTTGAAATGGATATCTATCCATGCTATTGGTTTTTCTCATGGTCACTAGATAAGGAAAATATCAACCTGCGAAAATAGAAGAAAAATGTTAATTTGCATACTAAAGACAAAGAAAAAATGGCAAAGTGTTTTAAAGGGGATAAGTGATGCCCGCATTAAGGTTGATTCCCGCACTAAGGATGATGACCACATGGCATGGCATGGCATATATGATGATGTGAAATGAATTTGAAATCATTGTTGCATTATGGCATCGTTTTGGAGAAATACGACAAATTAGCTAAAATCAGGAAATTGGCTAAGTTTGGGAATATTGGTCCAAGTAACCTGGAAAACGTGGTTTAGGGAAATTAGACCAAAAACTAAAAGAAGATAAAAAATTGTCCAAGTATGGAATTATTGGTAAAATTTGCATAACTGGCCTTAGGGAAATGCCCGCCACAGCTCATAGGATGATGATAAAAATATTATGAGAGTGTGGATCTCTAGAGTGTTGTATGGTGAATCCAACCATATCTAGAAGTCTATAATAAGAGGGTTTTCAGACAGTTTGAAGACAGTATAAAAGAAAATTCACAATAACCGACATGCTAGGAAATGTATATTATCATTTCAAACTTACAAATTTCATATATAATGAAAAAATTATTCGAAAAGAGAAAACAATTATAACAGAACAATAATATACCAGACATAATTGAATGGAAAAAATACATAATTCATATGCATTAAATAGTAGAATTCACCATATATATTACACCTAACAGTATAAAATTTTATTAATAAATGTAAATATATCTAGCTTCAACCCCATGGTGTTATTCTCAACTTATGACAATTGTACAGACTGTGGCGTGCATTTTCCTAAGCACAGTTTTGAATATTTACACATTGTTTTTTACGTAACAACTTAGAATTTCAGTCATTGATTTTGAATTTTTCCAATATACTTGCAATTTTATTCATTCATGTTCAAGTTGACTGCTATGCATTCCTAGCTTGAATTTTTATGCTTATGGCTTGCATTTTACACCAAGTGTCCATAACAGTAAAAAAAGGATAAAATTGCACCTTTCATAGGTCGACTGTGAGCATATGAGGTTAGGTTATATAAAATTAACACAAGGATAGTCTTATAAATATATCTAGCCATCCAATTTCCAAAACCATTTACTATAAACATTTAATAGGAGGGTTTGGCTTGCATTTTTATTAATGTAGGTGGATATTTCATAAATACAAGACATCCATGTAGTGTTTTTGCACAATAGAAACTTTCTGAACCAAAATTGAAAAAATAAATGTATAATAATGTGGAAAATATTAAAAAACACCATTTCCAACTAAAATCACTCAAAACTACCCAATACTTAGGGCTGGGCGAGCATTTTTGTGATCTGGGTAAAACTGGGCTAAAAACACAAAAGTTGTAATTTTGTCAATTTAACTCTAGAAAAATGAAACATAATTTTAAAAAATGGAAAGAGGCTTTTGTCAAAAATATATTTTTCTTCAACCCCATGGTGTTAGTTTCAACTTATGACAATTGTACGGACTGTGGCGTGCATTTTCCTAAGCGCAGTTTTGAAAATTTACACATTGTTTTTTATGTAACAACTTAGAATTTTAGTCATTGATTTTGAATTTGTCCAATATAATTGAAATTTTATTCATTCATGTTCAAGTTGACTGCTATGCATTCCTAGCTTGAATTTTTATGCTTATGGCTTGCATTTTACACCAAGTGTCCATAACAGTAAAAAAAGGTTAAAATTGCACCTTTCATAGGTCGACTGTGAGCATACGAGGTTAGGTTATATAAAATTAACACAAGGATAGTCTTATAAATATATCTATCCATCCAATTTCCAAAACCATTTACTATAGACATTTAATAGGAGGGTTTGGATTGCATTTTTATTAATTTAGGTGGATATTTCATAAATACAAGACATCCATGTAGTGTTTTTGCACAACATGCACTTTCTGAACCAAAATTGAAAAAATAAATGTACAATAATGTGGAAAATAGTAAAACATACCATTTCCAACTAAAATCACTCAAAAATACCCAATACATAGGGCTGGGTGAGCATTTTTGTGATCTGGGTAAAACTAGGTTGAAAACACAAAAGTTGTCATTTTGTCAATTTAACTCTAGACATATGAAACATAATTTTAAAAAATAGAAAGAGGCTTTTGTCAAAAAAATATTTTTCTTCAACCCCCTAGTGTTAGTTTCAACTTATGACAATTGTACGGATTGTGGCGTGTATTTTCCTAAGCCCATTTTTGAATATTTACACACAGTTTTTTATGAAACTAATAATTTCAGTCATTTTTTTTGAATTTGGCCAAGATACTTGGAATTTTATTCATTCATGTTCAATTTAACTGCTATGCATTCCTAGCTTGCATTTTTATGCTTATGGCTTGCAATTTAGACCAAGTGTCCATAACAGTAAAAAAAGGTTAAAATTGCACCTTTCATAGGTCGATTGTGAGCATACGAGGTTAGGTTATATAAAATTAACACGAGTATAGTCTTCTAAATATATCTAGCCATCCAATTTTCAAAAACATTTACTATAAACATTTAATAGGAGGGTTTGGTTTGAGAGTACATCAAAACATGTAGAGAAGAATATTACTCTATTATTATATTACTCACTCTATTACTCTTATTTTTCTAGAAAAGTTAGAATGCCAAATTTTTACTCTATTATTTACTCTTACTTTCTTATTTTCAATAAGTATACTTAACATGTTAGAAAAATAAGTATACTTAACATGGTAGAAAGTTAACTATATTGAAATTGAAAATGTAAGTTGTGTATAGTTGACTTGAAACACATTTGTAATTTTTATTATAGTTTGGAAAAGTCAGAACACATTTGTAATTTTTATTAGAGTTTGCAAAAGTCAGAACACATTTGTAACTTTTATTATAGTTTGGAAACGTCTGAACACATTTGTAATTTTTATTTTAGTTTGGAAAAGTCAGCGTACTGGTATCCTTTGTGTGCATTCACGTTCATCCTGTGCGTGCATCCCCTTCTTGCTTTCTGAGTGTGCCATCATCCTGCAAAATGGAAACAACAGCTTCATCTTCCATGCCATCAACTGAAAAAGGGGGTTCTAAAGTTGTTGAGAGGTCCACTGTCAGAAAATTCAGAGAGAGCGCTGAGGCATGGAGTGATAGAACCAACTGGCCAGAAGGTATGCTAAATGTCCTGGTCAGAGTAGGAGTGCATAGTTTTCTTTTTGTTCAATTCAATTTCAACAATGAAGAGATAGATAATTCCATTTCTAGTTATGATGATGAGTCCAAGGAATTGATTATTTTTGGGAGGAGGGTTGTTTGGACCCTGATTTGTTTTTCAGGTGCATCGAAAATTCCACACAGGGGGGAGTAATTTTGATCACCAAGAGAATCCTCAAAGTAGAAAAGGGTGAGATGACAAACAAAAAATGTGAAAAAATGGTTAAGGTTGCCCAGAATGGTTTAAAGATGCAAGATGTTCCACCATGACTGTACAAAACCTTAATTCAAATTGTACTTAATACAATTATAAATCACCACAAGCAATATATTTCAGGTGATTGTATGAAGTTGGTGATTCATTGGGTTGAAGACCTGGCCATAGATGTCCCTCATCTATTGGAAAAAAAAATGCATTTTGCACTGCTAGAGAGCAAAATGAAGAGAGTGAAGTTTAGTTACCCTGGAACACTACAAAAAATTATTGACTTATATCGACCTAGGACTGTAGAAGGAAGCATATTTAAAAATATATACATTAAGAGGCCGAAACTGGAAAAAATTAACCAGGAAGTTCCTCAACAATCTCCAAAGGAAAATGTACAAGTCCATGAAGATCCTTTTGAGTACTATATGAAAGCTTTGGGAAGTGACCCTGAAGAATTTGATGTTGTCTCAATTTTGGCCGGATTACATGAAGGTAGAGAAATAAATGTAAACGAGATGCATGATGTTGAGTTTAATGAATAGGAGGATCATAGTGATGATGATGTTTATGCTCGTGCAGAAATGCCAATTGTTATATATACACCTCCACAGTTCGGAGTTGAGAAAACTTCCTCTCTAAAATCTTGTTTTGATGGTAAAACTATTTTTAAGCTACTGTTTGATAAAATGTTGTATTTCAAAGAAGAAGCTGAATTTCATAGAAAACAAATTTCCTATTGGTATCTTGCCACAGTATAGAGCGTAGAAATCTGTAGGATTAAGCAGATGCAAATTTAGGACCTCTTAAAGGTAGGCGCTATTTTTCAATGCTATTTTTCAAAAAGAAACAGTTGCCAAATTCCTTTTTTTGAAGCCTTGCTAAAATTTTCACTATTTACGGGTAATTGCAAGGTTAGAAACAAAACACGTGGATAATATGGAATCTTCTATTAAAAATTTGCAAATGGTAGGAGGCATTTTTCAATGTTTTTTTCCCAAAAAAATGTTTCCAAATTCCATTTTTTGAAGCCTCCTAAAAATTTTCCTTGTTTACAGGAAATTTCAACATTACAAGGATCCCTTGTGAAGATTGTGGACAGTTCGAGAAGGATAATAGCAGGCAAGGAATCTGTTCTTCAGTCTTTGAATAACGAACTAGAGAAAATTCAGGATGGATTTAGAAAGGAAAATGAGAAATGCAGAGAAGAATATATGGTTTTTTGGAAGAAAGATGAAGAAACCATAAAGAGTATGGAATATGAGCTGAAACATCGACCGGAGGTGTTGGACATTCCCCCTCTAAGGACTGTTATTGGCCAGGAAGCAATACTTGCCGCTGAAGTCGGTAAGTTAAATAGAATAAATGAAATAATGAAGAGTGACTTTAAAAACAACCTTGCTGAAGAGTACAATAAACATGAACTTGAGATAAATGAATATAGAAAAAAAGAGGAAAACATGAAAAACATAATTGATAAGAAAGATGAAGAGTTGAAAGGGAAAATAGTTGAAATTGAAAAGATTACTGCATAACTACAGACTAGAGGAGTTGAAAAGTTAAAAGAATCTGAAATTGGTAAGGGACAGAGTAGGCATCTGAATTCTGGTGAAATTTATGATATGTCAGCACACCAACAAGCTTTAATAAGGTATGAGTGTTCCTTGCAAAATAGAGAGAAGGCACTGGACGCATCTTTTAATTCAATACGAGCTCATGCACAAGTTAAAAAGGGGTTACAAAGCTATCATGCCTTCTTAATAATTTGAGAGAAGTCCTTGATGGATGCTAGTGCAACAATGAATGCTTGAGCTGATATCTCTGTGTGGTCAACCATAAAAGAAATAATAGACAACAAGCTAGCCGAGAGGGATGATGAGATTAAAGAGCTCAGATTGAAAATATTGGAGGATAGAGAATCAAAACATTTGGGATGTAAGTTTGAGATAGAAGATATGAAATCCCAAATTGCCACTCTGCAGAAGAACAACATGCTTCAGCGAGTAGCAATTGTGTATACTCCAGACAATATAGAATTGAGGGACAAAGAGTTGGAGACAGAGACAGAGCAGCTTAGGAAAAATTTAACCCAAGTTCAGTCTGAGTTGAAACGTGCAAATGATCGCCTTCAACAAAAGGAAAAGGAACATGAAGAGAAAAATAAGAAGAATGTGGAATTGATGAAGAAGTAAATCCAAGATAACGATAGATTGAGAGAAAGTTTGCACAAATGTGCAACAAAAGTGAAACAATTAGAACAAAAATTAGAACATGCACCTGTTGCAGCTTTTGAAGAACCAGAATCTTGTAGACAAGCCAAGAGACTAGAATGTACAAATTTATCTTCTCTAGAAAAGGAGGACTTGTATCCTAAACCTCCTAAGCAGCCTATAACTATGGAATACCATTATTTATATATGTTGTGTATGTAAATACATTTCAAGCTTTAATAAATAAATTTATATTTGAGTGTGTGTGTGTATCTCGGCAATACTGTATATGTTTTTGATGCATTTAATGTGAATGGTAATTTTGAATTTAACTTTTCAATAAGTGTACATAACATGCCAGAAAGTTAACAATATCAAAATTGAAAACTTAACTTGTGTACTGTCACTACAACAAATCCTGGAATTAGCATCCCATTTAGTGTCCTTTTTTAGTGTAATATTTTTATACATTGAGTGGTCAAACTAGATGCTAAATGGGATGCATCATGGACAAAACTTAAAGCGTCTCAAAAAACGTCTTTTTTTGCTTCCTAAATAGCATCCTTTATGAAGTCCAAAATAGCGTCTCTTTTTTTGCTCTAGAATATCGTCCAACTTTGCTTCCTAAACAACGTCAAGGTTTGCTTCCAGAATAGCGTCCAACTTTTCTTCCTAAACAACATCGAGGTTTGCTTCCTAAATAACGTCCTACTTTGCTTCCTAGAGAGTGTCCACTTTTGCTTCTTAAATGACACCCCCGTTAGTGCCAAATTTTCATCCTTAATAGCACCATGTTAGCATCCAAATTAGCATCCAATATTGCATCTATTTTTGCTACCACTTTAGCATCCCATTTTGCACCATGTTTTACTTCCAAACATGTGCCAATTTCTGCTTCCAAATTTGCACCAATTTTTGCTTCCTTTTTTTCATCGTGTTTTACTACCAAAATGACGCTAGATATTTATTCCATTGTTGCACCAAATTTTGCTTCCAATGTAGCGCCATGTTTTGCATCCAAAGTAACATCTTATTTTTCTACCATATCAATGCCATGTGTTGCATCCTTTTTAATGCCTAATTTTGCGTCTCTCATGTTTTGGTCACTAATTTAGTCGTTTTTAGTATTTAACCGATATTATAATATCATTAGGGAATGGAGGAATCGAACCACAAACCTCCTACTTATAAGGCAGGTGCTCTTCCATTGAGATAGAACCCTTTAAGAATTTGGGAACCTAACTTACAGAGTCCTCTATAATGTTAAAAAGGATCAATACACAACTTTGAGTATCTAATGGTGGAAAAAGGATGATAGATTGTATTATATTTAACATGGGATTGATTATGTCCCAACAGAAATTCAACCCAAAATCCGACACCTTACATGTCTGAAATTCGACACTTCTCTATTGCATCTTTGACACATGCACTTTTTTTTGCCGTCGGTGGCATAACGTCGGATATTCGACGTGATACGAAATTAAATAGAAGATCCGACGTGAACATGGTGTCGCCTATTCGACAGTTATCTGTTTCAAAGTGTCACTAAAAACTTGCACAAACCGTCGAATATCCGACGTGAACATGGTGTCGCCTATTTGACAATTATCTGTTTCAAAGTGTCACTAAAAACTTGCACAAACCGTCGAATATCCGACGCTTACTGACAATTGAAGGGTCGGCCTTCCGACGGGTTGAAGTGTCGGAGTCATGGCAACGTTGTCGGTGTTTTTTCCAGAAAGCATCGAATATTCGACACCTACCGACACTTGAAGGGTTGGCCTTTTGATGGGTTGAAGTGTCGGAGTCATGGCAACGCCGTCGGTGTTTTCCTGAAAGAGTCGAATATTCGATGGGAAAGGTGTCGGAGGTTCAATAAAAATCATCGGTTGACCGTCGGCCGAAGGTGTTGGATCTTTAACAAAAGCATCGAAACACCATCGGAAAAGCGACGCCTAGTGGTAGATTTAACAAAAAACAAAATTGATAGGTTTCCATTCAGGAAGCGGTGTAGTGTAGTTCACTTAAACATGTAGTAACAGTGGTCCATTTGAATGTCTTGAATGCACGAATATTTTGTGGTTGGTCATAATGAGGAATCTATAAGTTGACGACTTCCAAAGTACTTACAATTTTGCATCAAAGTTGAAACAACCAGGTGCAAGCCCACCCTGAATAAAAGGTAAAGACATTGTGTAAGTTGGATTTTACAATTTTTATGACATTCATAAACATGAAAGCAATTAGAGACTTCTTTGGATAAAAATCAAGTAAAGGCTTACATTCTAATAGTCAACATGATCAAAGTTGCTTCATTAATATCTGTGAGAAATTGATCAGTATCCCAACCTAGACATGTTGAATACAAAATATAAAATATTAGCTCAGAAAGGGATGCGATCCATTCTTCGAAAGTGGAAACTTATGAATTCAATCAAACAAAACAGGACTATAAGCCCCATTATCTGTTTGGGCATCCCTAGTGTTTGCATCAATGTTACCAAACTTCCCCTGATTCATTCAACGATGAAGCTCTTAGATGGTTTCACCACCTAGCACTGAATCTATTAGTCACTTCCAACAAATCATAGATGCCTTTGTTGGACACTTTGACATAGCTAGACCTATGATATTGGAATGAAACTTTTGTTCAACATAAAATAGAGGGATGATGAATCACTTTTTCATTAGTACTTCTAAATGTGGCCTCAAGTTGTTCCCTCATGCAAAACAAATATTGATTATTGTCAACTTGTTGACCTCACAAATTCACTTAAACCACGAGTACATCTTTACTTGCTTACAAAACATCTGAAGTGATAATAGAATTTCATAGAAAATTGCCTTGCATATATGAAGCTTTCAAGATTCAAGCTAGTCTAGACTTGCAACAATACCAAACACATATTATTCATGTAGATAGAAACATTAGCATAAGTGGAGATAGCGTGGTTGAAAATTCAAACACAGACAAACAGACGTAATACAGCTCTTCTGACAGACAATGTTGATAATATGTTTTCATTTACGGTTCTTTACTTGACAACTCTTATGACATATCAGTATGGTATGCTTCTATATATCTTTTTCATTCTAGAGCACACACTCCGTCGATGATCATTGAATTTTATGCATCAAAATAATCTAATTAGTGTTTTAGATATGATAGATTTTCACTCAACATGTCCAAATGAGTGATGATATAGAATCATTTTTTCAAACATATAAATAAAATGCATGCTCAATTCCAAGTCAACCGAAGGACTAAAATGTAAAATATAAGTAGTTTGTGGATGCCCAATGGAGATATAAATCACTTGAGAAGAACTCAAGACATTATAAATGATAGAAAAATAATTTAGTTGTCAATTAAAGATAAGGGCCAGAGAGTAGTTTTTTTATTTACAAAGAACTTCATAAATGCAATAAAGGATACCAAGGAGTGTTATGAAATGGTGCAAATAAGAGTCTTAGGCATAAAGTCCAATAATGTTAAAAAATGTGACACTATGAAGTAGGTATTAGTATAATTGAGTAGAATGCTAGAAGGATGTGTTGAGATTACACATGAGATTCCAAGCAGTTTTCCTCCAAAGAGGAAGATTGGAAACAAGATAGACATAATTAATTCATCCATGTATGTACATGCTTCAGTAATTACTCTTCTTCATATTACTCCCATTTATCCTTCAAGTTAAATAGCATACACAACTTGTCAAGTATTTCTTTCCCATGTTCCAATATCCATTTCCATGAAATTACATTGGTTATCTCATTGGAAATATGATCTGCATACTTTTCTTTGTGAAGAAAAACTTCCCTCAAAATGAGTCAGTTGGATTCTATAGCATATTACTGAGTTTTTTGGTAAGCTAGAAGGGCTGTATTTTAAGAACGTACATGGAAATCAAAATTTTCACCTAGAATGGTAGATGCATATAATTTTAAATATTCATCATGCATGGAAATCACACATTGCAATAGCATAAAACCATTAGATGTGCCACACCCCTGTGCAATAGCATATCATGCACATACCTAGAAAACACCACTAACTTATACAAGAAATTTCCAAAAGATCAAAGGTATGCAAGCTTTATCGATGGACCAGCTAGAAAAAAAGTTCCAGAATCTGCAATAGAAACACAACCTCCAGCATAGAAACCTACAACTAAATGTTCATAAAATGCCATTAATATTTTCATAAGATTCATAAAGAAGCAATCATGTGCCCAATTGAATAAGATGGACTATATGCTGACCTGTTGATTGATCATCAATGAGGAAGTCTCCCATGTCAAACTGAAGGAAATAGCAAACTCGATTTATTAGAGTATATTAATCCCATGACATACCTACTAGTAACTATGACTCATACAAAGAACATGGTATGCATGTGTTTATCCTTAAATACAATCAATCTTAAACCTGGAAAACTAACATGATTCTATTACATACCTTCCAGTAACCCTTTCGAGTAACAGGAGCATATTGATGTTTACCCTTGAAGTGATTAGGATCAACACCACCAAAAGTCATGGTTGCAAATGGGCTTTCTTCAATAAATACATTTTTTCCTTGGGAAAGAACCTCGAAACTGTTTCCAACAAATGTGAAAATGTTGCCTTTAGCGAAAATATGTCATACCAAATCTAGTGATCTATCATTATAAATAAGTGAAAACGACTGATACTCTTTTTCAGGTCATTGATACCTCTGGAAGATTGCTTGAAAACAACAAAAATAAACAGTTTTTATAACTTAAGCATTCAAACAATGCCTTCCAGAAATAAAGTAGCAAATAGATCTCTATTTTTTCAAGAAGATCTCAATACTTTGTTACCTTAATTATCAATGCAGTCATTCTTCTTTTGTATTCCAGAGTAGAGATGTTTGCTCTAAATGACCACTTTAAACTCGGTGATAAATTGGAAGCAATACAAAAAGATAAAAATGCCTAATAAAAGATTTGCACAAAGAAGACTTTGTAACAAATTAGCAATTATTAGTAATAAAGTGCACAATAATGTTGGGGTGAAAAGTTACAATGGAAACTGAAAATACCAATGTGTACCATGCCCAACTCACAACCTACAGGGATAAGCACAAATATAAACATAGGTTTTCCACTGCACAATCAAACATGAAAGTTGAAAAAGATATGAGATTAAGAAACAAATTACAAAACTACTGGAGAAAGATAAAATGGGACATATAACAATATAATCATGCGGAATAATAGGGAAACAACGCTTCAGATACCATTTTCCTCACAAGTCTATCTATCTTTTTCTGTCTTTTGACCTTTCATACTCCCATCAAACTCAAAATCCTATTATATTTCTTGTAATGAAATGCCTACATTTAATTTTGTTATCCTAGCTATATGGAATTGGTAAAGTATTACCAAGGGGCCAGTTATCATGATAAATCAAACTATTTAAGGTAATTGTTTAGATCATATAGAACAAAGTTCACCTCAATGTATGCTAATCAGCATCATCAACTAAATGTATGTGTGTGCACATGCATAAATACCCAATACACAGCTCAATGAAACAAAAGAAAACATATTTATACCTTGATTTGTGGATCTTCACACTGTCTTCTTATGCTTTACCTTTCAAAACATCATTCAACATACTTCATTTTTTTTCCTGTTGCAATAGTTTCATGTTAGGACCCATCAAATAAATTTATGTTTGTTTATGAAAATAACAAAACCAATCTAAATAAATACAATTCTATTACAATGTAAATTACAATACTATTCAACTATTCAAGTAAATTAATTGTTAAGAATAGATCACCTGATAAAACATGGATAACAAAAAATACTATGTATATAAGGCCATCGATCTAATCAAAATGCCATTTCTTGCCTCTTAACTATGGAAATGTTTCTCAATGCTATCTGTAACAAGTTCCAATGGAGGAGTCAAATAGCAATAGTGAAAATTATACACTAAAATTATATAAATAGATGTTTTTAAATGTATTCTTCCTTACCATTCATTGAGCTCCTCTTTGTTTCGAGAATAATTTAATATTCTCTACTAAATAGGACCAACCACATGAAGGTGGAAGCTCTTATGGCCCCTCCCCCCCCCCCTCACATCACTCTCAAATCCCGAAACCCAATGCATCTACTTGCACATAACAATTTATTTCACTATTTCACAATCCAAATAACAATGCATCTACAATGCAAATAACAATGCATCTACTGCAAATTATTTCACTCAATAGTTGAAAGATGCTTTCATTAAATCATTCATTAAACCATTCAATCATTCAACAGCTGAAAAAAACATTCATTAAATGATTCATTAACTCATTCATTAAAACATTCATTTAGTCAATGGCAAAAAAAAAATCAGTAAACCATTCATTAAAGCATTCATTCAAACATTCATTCATGAAACAGAGGAAAAAACCATTAAATGTTTTTTTTTATAAATAAGAATGACTCAAAATTTGTTTAGTCACTTCCTTTTTACCTTTCTTCTCTTTAAATATTTAGTTAGAGTCACATCTTCCGGAATCTGATCATTGGTATCCCTACTAGTCTGCTCGCAAGGTTGAACTTCAGGCAAGGGGTAATGAATTTCTGCAATAATGTCAAAATATTTCATTAATATATTTATATTTTGATAAATATGAGTAATTCATTTAAAAAAAAACATTACGAATGTGTGTTTTTACCTGACATGGGCACATCAACATGTTCAACATTATCTTGTACAGGCCCAACCTGTTCCGTGTTATCTGCATCTACATGCTCTGTAGTTGAATTGTGTAGAATTAGAATTAATGTTCATCATCTACAATGGTCTATAAAAAATAGTAGCACATTAATAAATTCATTACCAAGATGAGAAGCATGATCTTTGTTTGGTTGGTCATGTACATCCTCGACATGAACGGGAACATTACTTTCCTGCACAAAAAGGAATAAATAATTTATGTTAATTTATTTATAAGGAACAAATTGCATGAGCATTAATAAATTATCATTAAACTATACAGTTTTTACATACCTAGGCACCAAATGGATCAGCAGAAGATCGTACAGTATGCCCAGACAAGCTTCTCCAGTGTTCAACAATGGCGTCAAAGCCCTGTTCGAAGCCAAGCTTCATGTAATCCGCACTGGGAAATTCTTTGAACTGGTCAGCCTTCATATTTGGATGATGTCATTAATTTTACATTTTTTGTCAGAACAAAACAAAAATAATAATCTGTATGATATTTGGATGTGGATTCGGGTTTTGCGATACTTACATATCGAGCCGCCAAGTTGGAGTAACCACCAGGCCCAAGCTTGTGTTGGCCAATTTTTTCAATTCTTGCCTTAGTGGCCTTAGATGTGTCCGAGACCCTAATTAAGTTTTTAAATACATTAGTTGATGTACCAAAATTGATATAAAAACTAGTAATAATAAGGCTTACCACTACATTTTGGAATGTATTGCATACCTCCCTATTCCAGCTGGTGGTATCTTTCCTGATTTTCTCAGGCCCTTCTCTTTTCCATATTCCACTGGGGCTTTCCACTCCATAGATGGAATCATTGGAGGGTGCTCATACCTAGGTTTCTTTTCTAGGTGAACCCTATACCTGGTCTCGGACAATCTTCAGATGTTTTCCAGCCTTCTGTAGGACCTTCGATGTATCGAAGGTATCTTTTCCGAATAGACTAACCAAGCGATTAGTGAGATCATCCTTTAAATATTTTGGCTGCTTGTTCCACATTGTGCGGATGGTGGGCCCAAAGATATCCAAGGCCAAATCATTCATATGTTTATAAAATATATCATTTCCTGCAAAACATTAATGCCATCATTAGTCAACAATAAAAAATATTATCGGTATATTAGAAACAAATTATAAAAAATAAATTGAACAATATATAATGACCTGGAATCCTCTCTATCTTTATTGGAACCAGTTCTTCATTCACCAAAAATGTACACACTATTGAACTAGTGCTAGTCACATGAGAATATCCAAGAAATGCTTCCACATCTCTATCTAACCCTGCATCCACCCCTTCTTATAAAGCATCTATTGTGGGTGGGGAAACATCGGTTGCACCCTCTGCTGCCCTCGGGAGTGTCGCAGAGCATGTTGCTGACTGTTCAGTGGAAAATATAGGAGCAGTATGTGGTGTACGTGGAGTGGTTTGGTCATTGGGACCAACATTGCCTTGACCACCACTGATAATCTCCATAGCACGCTATAAATTCAAACCATTGTATTATAAGTTCAATAGCCTATAAAAACAAATATTATATAGTTTTTATAAATGAATTTTACATTATTATTCGATAAGTTATGTCCACTTGTTTATGTTGTTGTAACAACAATTGAACCCTTTGTTCGATCCCTTCTGTTAGTGGAACTGCCAATGTTAGACGAATCAATTCCTCATTTTGTTTTTCCCTTGTCTTTTGTAGCACCCTCAATGGGTCTGCAGACTCTCTAATTTCACTATCTCTCATCAACCGGGAGACCTCATTCTGTAAAGAGTTTTGAGATGCTGTTTCATAAACCGAATCCTCTGTCTACAATTGAAATATATAAAAAATTGCTTAGTCTTTGAAGCAATAGTGTGCGCAAATAATTATATTAGGGATTACATCTAGGATTACATGATGCCTAGATGATGGTGTGGTATGATCAATAGATGGGGATTTACCTCGATCAGCCACCTACAAAAAAAGTAGAGAACATTATCACAATGAACGCAATATGTAAAAGCTAACAAATACAGAACAAAAATAAACACTATGCTACATGTTTTATATGTGTACATTTTTGAAGTATTTAGAATGTGGAATTAGATTTAGGTTTACTAGTTGCCTCCAGACTCCAGTCGTCTGATCAACAGCTGGGGACTTTCCCCGGTCAATCTGCAAAAAAGGTAGACAACATTACCATCATGAACGCAAACATAAAAATGAAAGAATACGTAACAAAATAAACATTATGTGTCACGATATACATGTTTACGATTTTAAAGTATTTGAAATGGAGAATTACATTCATGTTTGGATGTTGCCCTGATGATGTAGTCGGCTGATCAATAGCTGGTTGGCTTTCCTGATCAACAATCTTCATGAAAAATAGATAATATTATATAAAAAAACCTAATATACTAATGAAAATACATAACAACGTATCTGTATGTCCATCCTAAATTTAACATTACATTGGCAATATCGATGTATACCTGCTTCCTTGACTCAGGTCGACAAACATCTATGAAGATGGAGGTGCCCCTGAGAGAACCCTGCATTAAAAACATACTAAAATTTACCTAAGGAAACATGAAAAGTAGAAAATTACCTAAGGAAACCTGTTGACTTTAGGCGGAATAACGCACGCCAGATAGAGTCAATTGGCACTACTACATTTCGATCCAAAATCCGACGGTTTTTTCCGACGGCGTGTGGATTTTTTATTTTAACAGTGCCAAAAATCAGGAAGATAATTTTTTTTTTTAAATGGTGGTTGTAAGCGTCGCTTAAGCGACGGCTAGGCTTCCAAGCGTCTCTTAAGCGACGGCTATCCTCCTAAGTGTCGCTTAAGCGACGACTATCCTTCCTAAGCGTCGCTTAAGCGACGGCGCTTCAATTACTCACTCACTTACTAATGTCTTATCAATCATTTAATAATTTGTCGTAATTGGTTTATTATTTAAAA
>LPNX010180247.1:697606-735381 GCA_001517045.1 Pseudotsuga menziesii | reverse complement strand
TCTAGATCTAATGCAAGTACAATGCAAAATGCATAATGCAATGCATGATGATAAGCAAATATTTTTTGGATTTTTTGAAAATAAAGAGATACAAAAAGCACAAGAATGAATCTAACCACCCCAGACTCTGCAAGCACACATAAACAACATTCCAGCAAAGAATTAAGGAAAAAGGACTCTAATGCACTAATCTCAAACAAAAAATCAAAGATGCCATGACAAGAACTTTCCTAAAAGAAAAAATTTAGGCTAAAAAAAACGTTTCTGGTCAGAAACAGAGGTATTAACAGACTCAGGCAGTGCCAAAGGAGACTCAGCAACTAACAGCATTCACCCAGCAATCCACTATATTCCACAAAAAGGTAAAAAACCAGGGTATACACGACTGTGCGCAGTAAACCCACGTGTATACGCGGAAATCCCAAAGGAAACCGCGTGTATACGCGACTGTAAGTGACAGATCCGCGTACAGGAAGAAAAAGATGCAAAAATTCCAGGCAAACAGACAGGATGAGACTAAATTCACACCAATCAAGCTCTACCAGGCATACATGCCCCCATACCCGACACAGAAACAAGAGAGAGAGAGAAATTCAAATACATTGAATGCCAAAAGATCAACCCCCAAAGGACAATTACTAGGAACTCCCCAGCGGAGTCGCCAATTCTGTTACGGAGAGAAATTCCTATGGCTTGTTGTACCACAACAGACAGCTAGACTCCAGAAATCAATCTTTCCCAATAAGCAATAGAAATAAAAACATCTAACACTAAAGGATCGAACCTCGTACCTTATTCCGGATGGTTGAAGTAGATCCCCGTTGAGCTTTCCAATCTTTAGCTTGAATTGTTATAGCACGTCCTCAACAACAAGTAAACAATACAAGCATACTATATTTCATGGTGTTAGATCTATTCTAGCATATATAATCAATAATGTATAAGCATTTGACATATTCCAATGGATACAATATTCATTCAAATACACATTACTGGACAGGAAAAGATATTTCTATTAATATGAATCAAAGATTACAAGTGACAACCTCTGACGGCACATCTGCGAACCGGAGAAACTGAATCCCCCACTTGGGCCTCCACCACCTCAATCCTCCATCACTCCAATACCAAGCTCACTAACAAGGGAAAGCTTGGGAAGAACACAACAGTGCTCCAAAGGGACAAAGGGATGCAGACTCAAGTATAGTTCTGGCAACAATGGACTATAGTTTCGATACTCTCAATTCTCTCTTATGTTTTCAATGTCTCAATGGTTCCTTATATATCTTTTCAAAGTGATACTGAAAGGTCGAATCCGTGCGATCTCAAGGCATATGGAAGGCCAGGAGTCATATGAGTCGGATCCAAGTCAAGGAACGCTCCAACAGTTTTGGATTATGCACACATCCCGATGTACGCGACTATCGAGGGAATATCCGTGTATGTACACGGTTATCGGGGAAAAGGCCGCGTATATCATTTTTCTAATGTTTTTAGGGATGGTCAATGATACATCAAAAGACAACAAATGGTCCATAGGGAATAATGAGTCTGCAACGGGACAGGGGAAGGCCATACCATGTGTGATTCACCTAGTGTGGTGAAATCCACTATAACACCTTATCTCCCCATTCTTTTTCTGAACAGGAACCAAATTGGATACCCATTTTGAGAACCTCGGAGTAACAATTATTTTCACATCAAACAACTTTTTTACTTCCTTTTCAATAACAGGCACTAACTTCGGATTTATCCTCCTAGCTTTCTACTTGAATGGTTTCTCCCCGGGCTTAATCGAGATAGTATGTTGTATGATGGAATTTTCATACTGTTTGAGGTCATCATAACTCCACGCAAACACATCCGTGTATTTCTTCATCAGGTTCACATACCCTTGTTTTTCTTTAGCAGGTAGTTTCTTGGACAACTTTATAATTTTTTGGTTACTTTCAGTACCAATATTTATATCTTCTGCAACGTCTATAGTAGGCTCGAACTTTGGATATCTAGCAACGTCATTCTGGTCAAAAAGGGACTCTAAGGGGATCAAACCCCTAGGAGTATGATTTTTTTTCAACTAGACTATATCCTTCCTCCCAAATAGCCTTTTAGTTTCCCTGTTCCGACAGCCTCTTCCTCTTCCCCATCAGCATCTAGGAAATTCTAGGAGTAAGCATCATCCTCATCTATGTGGGTGTTTACAAACTCACCAGATAGTTCCATAATTCTCTTGATATGCATATCATCTTCGACAACTTTCCAATATCTGGTGTTGTCTAGTATAGAAGGTCTATTCACAATATCTAGTTTGTATTTTCTCTTTCCTACTGTAGGGGTCTCAAAATTCCCAGCTGTAGTTTCCAAATAGGCTGCCACCGTATTCTCATACCTAGGAATCACTTGGACTTTATGTTCAGTAAAACAATTCCTGAACATGTCCCACACCTCATTCTGGTAAGCTCTCATTCTTAGATGTCTAGTCTGGTAGCTGTCATTCACCTGATTCACTACAAGCTCCAAATCTCCAAAAAAATGGACCCTTCTAGCTACCAAATATTTTAATGCATGTAGACCCAGCAACAAAGCCTCATACTCTGCTACATTGTTAGTGCATTCAAAAACCAATTTATAAGAATAATCTTTAGTATCTCTAATGGGGGAAATTATATGCACACCTATACCAGCACCTGCTCTAGCCACCAAGACATCGAAATACATCTTCCACAGTCCTTCGTCTTTATGCTTTCTTTATGAAGTTTCCCGTTCACTAGTCTCTTATTTTTCCTTTTTACCTTTCTGTGGCACAACAACTTTTGACTTACAAGGAGACATATCATTGAAGAAGATAGGAAACCCTAGGTCTGTATCGACAACATAAACATGATGGATATCAGGCTGAGATTGACTACTCATGACATAAAGTAATCTTTTCTCGCTGTATAACCTTTTGTTTTCATTCCAAACAAGAATTGTTGCATAGGACATATCCATTTGCAGGCTACCTTTTATCTTTGAATTCGAAGATCTTGATAGCAAAATACCAAACTTGGGGGGGATGTCGGTCACGACAACATCCATGACCACAGTTTTGGATGGAAATTTATTTAAAGATACCACCATGTCTTTGATCAATCCCAGACATTTAACCCTTTTTGAATCAAAGGAATACATGTCTTTATAAGGCCTTGTAATCTCTAACCACAGACTCTCCAGCACTCCCTTTGGCATCAGATTATGTGAGGCTCCGAAATCCAACATAGCATTGTGCAACACCATGTCATGTACATTCAAGCTCATGTAAAAGGGTAGTACTTACTCATCTTCGCTGTCCACACTGTCAATCTTAGATCCTAGGATAATAGTAGGGTTGTCTTCAATCAGCTCTAAGATATCTAGGTGGGCTTCCCCTTGATTTCCAATCATCTTCATTATAGTGTCCCTGTATTCTTGATTCCTCAATAATTTATTGAAAGGGATTGAAATCTTCAGCTTAGCCAGCTTGCTTTCGAGGTTAAACATGGAAGAGGTTTTTCTTGGCTCCGCAGGTGCTTCTTTCTCTAGCTCAGTCACTTTACCAGTTCCTTTTTCCACTTCCGTACATACTACCAGCTCCTTTTGTTTCTCATTCCCTTCCTGGGACGGTCTGACTACTAGAAGGCTGGTTTGGGTTTAACACCCCTTTGTTTATAGTAATGTCTCTACTTCTTAACTTGATCTTCCTGACATCATCTATAGCATGCATATACCCCTTATGATATTGCTCCAATTCCTCAGTCAGGGTCTTATCATCTACTTGTGCGAACATGATGGATCCAAGTAGATTTCAGAATCCAAATCACCGAAATGATGGATCTGATCTTTGATAGACTCTGCCTGAACTTTGGCAGCCACATAGTTTTCAGGGAAAGGACGTCTAATTGGCTAATATTCTTGGTCCGTTGGATTCCTTACATCCCTTTGTCCATTTGGTTGGAGTGGGAGAGGAACCGGTCTCCTAAAATTGGGATTCCTTATTAGAGGCTCATTTTGCAATCGGTTTGTTGGCTTGGCTTCCACTGTTAGCCATTCCATTAACTTTTCCATATTTTTGAGCATCATTTCAAAATTTACATCACTAGATGAAGACGTAGAAGCGGTGGGGTGTGTTTCTTCTCTACCTTTCCTCCTATCAACCTCCGCCCTCGGTTTTATTTTTCCACATGCCATCATATTAGCCTCTACTTCTAGGGCGTCGGTGAACATGGCCAAGAGGGTGGTTGAATTTATTTATCTAGTTAATAATAAAGCAAAATCGTTATCAAATGCATTAGTGTAATGAAGTTTTGCTGCCCCAGGTGAATGTTTGATGTCAGCAGGTATTGAGTTATAGACTCTCATGAATCTGCTTGAAAACTTGTGGACTGACTCAAAACCCCCCTTCTTGATATTGTTGTATTGAAACATGACTTGAAACGGGCTTTGTTTATCGTCCCATCTTTCTAGAAATATGGTTTGAAAACCAGCAAAACTGAGGATAGACCTAGGTGGGAATAGACTCATCTTGACATATTCATCGTCCACCTCCTCCATGTCGATGAAGTCATCAAACTTACCTACATGGTATCTCACTGAGACATTCCCCTCCCCATCGTAGAGTGTAATTATTTGGGCATAGTTTAGGGGGAGGTCGTGCAGAACTAGAGGTAGGGCTAATGGGGTAAATCTAGCAGCATCCATCAAGGTCGGTCAATTGGGAGTAGGCTAGGGGTTAGGAAACTGGGTGTTTTGAAAAACAGGGGTTGTCTCCTCAGCTTTCACTAGGGTCTCAAGGTTTAGCCACAAAAAATCAAGCAGATAGGATTGCAGTACACTAGAGCTAACCCCAACTTTCCTTATGTCGGATTCAGGTTTTGATTTGGTTAGTAGCCTTTTAGCTCTAACCCCCCATTTAGATTCCGCTATGTCATACAAATCTTGAGATGATGATGTACCAAACAACAGAAAAATCACTTTCTCTTTATTTCTATTCCTAAGTAATTTTTTTGGATTTTCCACACTTTGCAAAGTTTCAGGATTAGGATTAAATATCATTTGGATCCTTCTAAAATCCAGGATAACTCATGTAATACTGGTCGGAGTGGGTGTGGTGTCGCTGGGACAAATGTACAACCTTCTTCTGAATGCTGAAATTTTTGTTTGTCCTCAGAAATATCTTTCCTGAAATCATGTAGTTCTTGTCGTTCTTCCAAGGATGATCTTCAATCTCATCCCTGACAACGGCGCCAGTTTGTTAGCACTGGAATTGAACCAAAGGTTGCGGAAGGCACGCTCCCAAGTAACAACAAAACCACTTTCAAAGAGAGAACTGGCCTTCTCCTCTTCTGAGAGGGATCTCTCACCAAATATTAACAATGCCAAATATGTACAAGTGAAAATATAGATTGTTTGTAAAATTGGTTGAAACAAGACATAGAACCATTGGGCGATGGATTCAAGAAGTGTAACAGAAATGAATAGAAATTATGCAAACAATTTCAACATAGAGGCAAGATAGCCATTCAATCACAGTCAAATTATAATTGTCTGGTGGAAAAGAAGAACATGAACAGACCATCAACACAGAGCATTGGAAAATGAATTCGGTATTAACTTTAGGAGAAAGCTTTGGTGGATATCTGAAACAACAGACAGAGCATATCATTTCTGAATTCCAAACTGTTATACGCTTATTTCAGACATGAAATAAAACATAATGGAAGGGATAAACTGGAAAAACATTCACATGAGAAAGGAGGCAACATACTGTACTACAAACAATAGATGAATCCTTGTGTAAAAATTCGACCTCGGCTCTGCAACTTTATTAAAATACTCTTGAAAGCATACACTGCAAAATTACATTGGTTCCAACCATTTCTCCTTCTTCAGGAGATATATTTATAGTATTTGGGACTTCCTAATCCGAGTTTCAGGAATCAAAACTTGTTACAATTGAAAATCAACTTCCAACAAACTCTAATGTGACACAACGGCCACGATTTACATAAAAAACTCAAAAATGAAATATGGATTGCAAGAGGAAATATGCATGAGAGTCTTCCATGTTTTTATCCGATGAGTGACAACTGTACAAAGTTCTAGGAGAGGTGACCATTGGAAGGACGTTCCCATGGAGAAAACTTCCCGTGTACTGTCATTGCCACTTCTACGGTTGCATTTTGAATTTTCTCAACGCGTATTACTGAATAGATCTCCATAGGTCAGGACCAGGAAAAATTGCTACTACCATGTCTAATGCTTTCACTTTGATCTCCATAGTTTATGGGTATGAGGTTTCTGGGACTCTGACACAGGTGGCTTTAAAATCAAACAACAGTTCAAATTCACTGGCCAGCTTATCAAAAACGATCTTTCCTGACAATGATTGTTGCATATCTCTAAACTTACTGTTGTCTAATCTACAATGAACCAAACGTTCCAAATACTCCTTTTGAGACAATAAAGGTCCCTTCTCTTCCCAGAAGAAAGGGATCCCTCTGTCTACTAGTGGTCTTAATAGCCTGATAACCTCCTGTACTTTGTGCTCAATAATCCCTATTTTGGCTTGTATCGTTTCCTGTTGAATTTTAATGGTTATATCATATCTTAAAACTTTTAGCATCATAATAGCATAACCATAAGCCAAAATATCACTAAAAGATAGACAAGCACAACCATACAAAAAAAAACACAAAGATTTTATCCTGGGAAAACCCTAAAGGGAAAAACCCACCAAAAGCTTCCTCAATATAGATCCACCAAAAAGATAAAAGGTAAAACCCAAAAGACTGATCCTTGTTCTTCTCCAGCCACAACTCTTTCTCTCTCTCTCTCTCTCTCTCATGCGCTACATAAGTGAGTTTGTGTGTCTCAAATGAGGAGCACCACACCTCTATTTATATTCTTCTATTCACTTAATAATTAATTCAGTTATGTAGGATCGAGTAACCACAATTGGGGTACTAATGACCTGACTTACAATTGGAGGAGACTTCCTCATGACTCTTATTAGTTCTCCCGATAGAAACATCGGGGTATAAATAAATACAAGTAATTCTCCCGATAGGACCATCGGGGACCACAAAAAAATACATAGAGAATATTCTTCGAAGTTACAATATTTGAACACTCCCCCTTAATGAGAAGGGCATTCTATAACAACAACAATAACAACAATAGTAGGAGAAGGAGGGCATCATCAGCATCATCATCGGGGTGACACATCTATAAATCATTGGAATCTTTTCAACATCATATAGTCTTCATCTTCAATCTTCAATGACAACAACAATTTGACCACTCGATCGATAACATCATCATCAACACTTAGAACTTTCAATCATCAACAACATCTTCAGCACTTTGACCTTTCAATCAGCAACAACATCTTCAGCACTTTGAACTTTCGATCAGCAACAACATCTTTAGCACTTTGACCTTTCAATCAGCAACAACATCTTTAGCACTTTGACCTTTTGATCAGCAACATCATCATAATCATACTCTGATATTTCGATCAGTAACATCATTGCCATAATTTGAACTTTCGAACATCAACATCATCATCATCATCATACTCTGATATTTCGATTAGTACGTCATCATCATCACACTCTGATATTTCGATCAGTACGTCATCATCATCACACTCTGATCTTTCAATTAGTAACATCATCATCAGCAACACCTGTAATCCACAACACGAAGACAACAGTCTTTGGATCACTTTTAGACTTAAATTCTAGGGATGATACAATCCCACCACATTCTCGACAACCGAAGTCACGAGATTGATTACAGGATAATCAGTCCCTATAACTTGAGGACTAGGTCCAAGGATGATGCAATCCTACCACATTCTCGACAACCGAAGTCACTAGATTGATTATGGGATAATCATTCCCTATCACTTTAGGACTAGGTCCAAGGATGATGCAATCCTACCACATTCTTGGGGACCAAAGCCTACGGATACCTTTCTGAACCGAATTTCAAGGATGATGCAATCCTACCACATTCTCAGGGACCGAAGCCTCCGAATACCTTTCTGAACCAAGGTTCAAGGATGATGCAATCCTACCACATTCTCGGGGACCAAAGCCTCTGGATACCTTTTTGAACCGAAGTTCAAGGATGATGCAATACTACCACATTCTTGGGGACCGAAGCCTCTGGATACCTTTCTGAACCAAAGTTCAAGGATGATGTAATCCCACCACTTTCTCGAGGACCAAAGTTACCGAATCATTTCTGGACAAATTTCCCAGGATGATACAATCCCTCTTCATTCTCAAGGACCAAAGTCACTGGGTCACTTTAGGACAAGTGTCCAAGGATGATACAATCCCACTGCATTCTCTAGGACTAAAGTCACTGGATCCATTCTAGACAAATGCCTTGGGATGATACAATCCCTCTTCATTATCGAGGACCGAAGTCACCGAATCACTTTAGGACAAGTGTCTAGGGATTATACAATCCCACTGCAACATCACTTCTTCCCCTTTTCGAGCAAGGTCTTTCCGAACAACACCAAGCTTGTCTCGAAAGTATTCAAACTTTACTCGAGATAGAGGCTTCATCAACACATAAGTGTTGAATCATCATCTTGTAACATCATCATATGAACCATCATCATCTACATCTTTAGTATGTGAATACTGAACTATCATCATATTTATCTCAAGTATGTGAATACTGAGCTATCATCATCTATATCTCCAGAATGTGAATAATGAAAGCATCATCATCTCTATCTTCAGTATAGAAATACTAAAAGAATCATCGATATCTTCAGTATGGGAATACTGAAACATAATCATCTATATCTTATCTCGTATGTAGAAATACCGAATTTCTATGTGCTTCGATGGAACACACGGTTCTCTTTCATCTTTATACAACTTTGGTTATCACATAGAATCATTGTAGTATCCATCTCTAGGTCAAAGAGACCTCATTTCAGCTTCCAAATCCATATGGATTCACAACTAGTAGAGAAATATGCTATGTATTCTACTTCAGCTATGCTAAGAGCAACACTAGACTGCTTCCTGCTAAACCATGAAATCATAGCAGATCCCAAACAAAATCATCCACCTGATGTGATTTTCCTATCTGAGATACTTCCAGCCCAATCTGCATCTGTATAGCCATACAATATGTAGTCATCGTTTCCTTCATAGTATAGACCAAAATCTATAATCCCTTCCAGATATCTCATCACATGTTTTGCGGCTATCAGGTGAACCCATCTAGGTTGAACTAGATATTGACTCAAGGTGTTCACAGTAAAACAAATGTCTAGTCTAGTATTTTTTAAGTACATCAATGACCCAATAATCTATCTGTATTGAGTCACATCCACTAACTCTAACGATTCATCAGCTAACAACTCACAGGTTGGAATCCATGGGTGTGGCCATGGATTTACATTCCAACATATCAAATCTTTTCAAAACATCCACTGCATACTTTCCTTGCTTGAGAAAGATTCCTTCTGAACTTTTCCATACTTCTGGACCTAGGAAATAATGCATTAACCCAAGTTCTTTCATCTCAAATTCTTCAGCAAACTTCTTCTTGCATTCTATAATCTTTTTCTCATTCCCTGTCAGAAATAGATCATCCACATATAGTAATAGTATGACAAGTTCATCTTCTAAAACCTTGTAGTAAAGGTTATGATCGGCGTTAATCTTGGAAAATCCCATGCTCATCAAGAAACTATCTATTCTTCCATACCAAGCTCTGGGAGCTTTCTTCAGGCCATACAGGGCCTTCTTCAACTTGCATACATGATTTTGTTTGTATTCAACTTCAAATACTTGTGGTTGTTCTATGTATACTTCTTCTTCAATCAAACCATTCAGGAAGGTTGTATCACATCCATCTGGTGTATATCCCACTGCATCAAGGAAGCAGGTGCCATGATAGTTCTGATGGAAGTGTACCTTGCTTCCTAGAGCAAGTGTCTCTTCATAATCAATTCCCTCTCTCTGAGAGAATCCTCTAGCCATAAATCTTTCCTTCCATCAGCAACATGTTTTTTCTTACAAGTATACTTGGAAGATACCATGCTCTTGATTTCTAGTTTTGTTACTATATCCTGAAACATCATTCTGGTATTCTTCCATCATCATGTTAGGTCATCGACATATCCTAGTATTCCGCATTCAACCTTGAAGGTTTGAACCCACTTTACTCTTGGTAAAGTCTCGGTCCATCAGGAAGCTTCCCATCATGTCGTACCATGTCGAACTCATAGATCTTCTATAGTCACTCCCCCTGAAGTGGAGTGTCATCTTCCCTCTTTATTCTGTACAGGTGGTTCTATGCTTGATATATACTTCTAGTGGGTCTGGTCAATAGAGTATGTCATGTCATAGTCTATTCTTTCTGAGGCAAATAAAAAACCTTGCTTTGTACACTTGTTCTTGTAGATCCATATTGAAGATACTACGGACTTCCCTTTAGGTATCAAAACCATATCGTAGAAATCATTCCCCATGATCAACTGTTACTCTTTGATCCTAGCTTCTTTCATAGATGGAAAGGTTAGCATCAATGATGTCACCTAACGGTGTTACATAACTAGAGTGTGTCAGAGGCCTCTTACTTTGGTTTGGAATTCTCACCATTCTTTTCTCCATCTTGAGTTATATATCATACCCATTGTGGTATTCATCCTTCGAGGTGGATCTACCGCTCTCTGAATCTCTTTCTTCTGTCACGGTGTCTCTGACCCTGGGAGCTTCAGATTCATGTTTATTGGAGTGAATCTTGAATTTTCATCACTTGTTCTTTAGAACAAGTCTCATCCTTCTTTTCTTGTAGGTGGTTGTACAGGACCTTTCCTACAATTCAAATGCACCAGTAGCATGGTTAGAACCATTTCATAGAACATATGCATAATGACGCATTATTCAACTGTTTATCCAATACAACATTCATCCATATCTCACGAAAACTTTCTAGATGAAATCATTGAGATTGTGCACTAATCTAATATGTCAGCAAGGAGGTTTCATTCTATATAAGTAGCAATGGAGAGGTGTATAGCACCATGAGATACTTACTCATCACATGCATACTGTCATTAATGAAAACATTATATCATGCATAATACATCAACTGAATATAAAACAATATCATGAAATGACAATTGAATACTTATCTTTTTTCGTTTCATGGGTAGACTCCTTCTTGATCCTTCTGCTTCATCATCTGAATATTCATTCATGACATCATCATTTCTTATCCAAATGATAAGATGGACAAGAGTTTCTTCAAGAATTGAGTTCTTCATATTCCTCATCACTTGAGGGATCTTCTTTGAATTGTGAGTGCTTGATCTTTAGTTATGCCCATCTTCTCTTCTCTTATTATGAGTCGAGTTTCTTCTTATGTAAGGCTTTAACCTCATTTCCCTTTGGAACTGGAATCTCTCCACTTATGTAGGTGTCCAATTCATTTTTCTTCAAGAACCAGTAAAATCCTATGCTTCCATGCTTGGAAGTTTTCAGCTTCACCAAGATTTTCATCAAGCTGAGGTGCTAGGTCATTTTGAAATAAGAACCTCAAATGCAAATGAAAAATTATTAGATCTTATCGGTTTCAGATGTTCGTCCTGGTTCTGAATCTGTTTGATCTAGGGTTTATCATAGAAACCCTAATTTTAAAAGATTGGAATATTTTAGATTTGGTTGGATAGAAAGATAGACCTCTTCAAGTTGAGCTGTCCAGTGTACTCATTTTCTGAAAATAGTGGAGGGAAGCTCCTGGAATAGGAAGCCCTAGTTTACCAATTTATTCTACAAAAATGCATGATACTATATCTGCGGTATCTCCGAAAGTACTGATTTTCTATATCTAAAATGTTGTAGTGTGGTAGCCTCATATATCCTTGTTCCAACACCATAGGTTTCATCAGAAGTTATTTCACCAATTGGGATGTATTAGCGTTTTCCCAAGGTGACCTGTTTCAGGACTGTTCAGCATAGTAATGTTGTACGGACTACCACATGTCCTTGTTTCATATTAGGGGTATGAAACTTGTACCACCTAAAGTACAGTATGTTCCCTTTCTATAACATCTTGATAAATTTCATTTGGACCTTCGTTGCCCAAGATATAGAAATTCTCCCTATGTGTCATGTTTAGGGATGAATTTTGGAAGAGGATGGAACCCTAACTTGGAGGAATCATATATCCTATAATAGAACGAATATGAAGCTGAAACTTGGATACAGTGTACATCAAGAATTTATCTTCGTCCTGGGAAAGTTTCTACCTCTGCGACCTCTTCAATCCCGAGATATAGTGAATGTACCAAAACTTATCAGTTCTAGTATTTAGGGTTTTTCAAGCCTGGTGTCAAACTAGGGTATGACTTTCCCAGAGTTTCACCCAACCAAAAATCTTGACCAAGGTCTCTAAACTTCGATTTTGATGAGGAGAGTAATCCTATGCTAGGCTCACTCAAAAATTCCTCTTCTGTAAAAAGCCCTAATTTCCCACAGCAAAAACTGAAAATGCCTGGAATCAAATTCTGCTTCGACAGAAAGATGTGCCCTTTAGTGGAGAGTCATCCTAGCCTTCTTTTGTTGATGGATTGTGGAGAGAGACCCAAAAATTAAGAAGCCCTAGCTTCTGTAGCTACACAATGTATTATTTTAGGGTGGCTCTGATACCATGTTGAATTTCAACGGTTATATCATATCGTAAAACTATTAGCATCGTAACAGCATAACCATAAGCCAAAAGATCACTTAAAGATAGACAAGCACAACCATACAAAAAAAACACAAAGATTTTATCCTAGGAAAACCCTAAAGGAAGAAACCCAGCAAAATCTTCCTCAATATAGATGCCCAAAAAAGATAAAAGGTAAAACCCAAAAGACTGATCCTCCTTCTTCTCCAGCCATAGCTCTCTCTCTCTCTCTCTCTCTCTCTCTCTCTCATGTGCTACACAAGTGAGTGTGTGTGTCTCAAATGGAGAGCGCCACACCTCTATTTATATTCTTCCATTCACTTAATAATTAATTCAATTATGTAGGATCGAGTAATCCCAATTTAATTGTGTAGCCTTGAGTAACCACAACTGGGGTACTAATGACCCGACTTACAATTGGAGGGGACTTCCTCATGGCTCTTATTAGTTCTCCCGATAGAAACATCGGGGTATAAATAAATACAAGTAATTCTCCCGGTAGGATCATCGGGGACCACAAGAAATATATATAGAATATTCTTCGAAGTTACAATATTTCAACATTTCCAACATCCTGTGTTTAGCAATTATCTTTCTAGCCCCAGAGACGACAGCAACCCTGTTCTGGATACCGTATAGATTGGCCAAATCGTTTGACAAGGCGCTTAGGAAAACAATGGAATTTTTTTGTTGTTGCTACAGGTCTTTTCTAAACTTCCCCTAATACTGTCAAAACCTTTTTCTTAGCCTCTATCATACCGCTTTCCTGGTCTGCAATGAAATCTATATAAGGTCAGAACTTGTCAGCTTCTATAATGATTTGATCCCAAATTAAATGTCTAGCGCCTTATGTTATAACTATATATTGTTCTTAGTTTATCTGTTCTTTTTGTCCTAATTTTCAACTGTTGGCTTAAAATTATTTTGCATTTTATGTTGATTTTAAGAATTTTTTACAATCAATAATTTTGGTTGGATTTAATGCTTTTAATCGTTGAATTATTTCATTATTTTAGTTTTAAGGTTTGTCTTTTGGGATTATTAGTTAATATGTACATATTTAAGATTTCAAAAACTTATAATAATAGTTTATTCCAAGTTTTTATTTATAATCTAACTCTCAGTTTTGAGTCCTTTGTCAAATATTTTCATAAGGAGATTCCTGTAGGAGCTTTGTTTTTCCTGTTTTTGCCATTTTCATTGGAAGCAGATTACAAGGATATGGAAATGAATTCAGGAAAACCGGAAGAGGTTTTTGTCCAAAACAGACTCATTCACAGAAAACTCTCTCAGTTTTGCAATAGCTGTTATCGTTTAAGAGATTCAAATTCATCTTTGTGGCCTATTTTCAGGGTTTTAATTATTTAATAATTTCTTGTTTTAGTCACAAATTTTCAGCATGTATTCTGATTAATTAAAGGGGAATTTTGAAACCCAAAGAGAGGTTTTTGTTCACAACATACTCATTTAAAAAAACCTCTCCCAGTTTTTGAACAGGTGTCCCGAATCGAGAGATATGAAGGAGTCTTTGAGACCCAGATTTTCAGAAATTCGTCAAATTTCCCCAAATCTGATTTGTTATTTTTGGGTTAATTGTCTTTAAACATTTTGAGTTATCATGTAACTAATTGATGTAACTATTTCAAATTTAGACCTAGAAGGTAGTTATGGAACTAATTTGCTTTTGTAATGATAAAAGGAAGACAAACATATAGTTTTGGGGTGGTATTTTTCACTAAAGGAGAGGATTTTGGAGCTTTGATTTCTCAAGCTAGCACTTATAACTCTTATGTAAGTGGATGATTATTATTGATTATATATAAACTGATAAGCCCTTTTACCTGTCATGTTTTTTTCATTTCTGATCTGGTTGATTGCTCAGTCTACAATTTCATTTCAGGTTAAAGGTTTATTCATGTAAATGCTTATAGCCCGTGGATGAAGTTAGTGTTTCATGTGTAATGTTTATGGTTTATTGGAATGTGTTTGATCTCCAGTTTATCTGACTTGCATGATTCAGTTCTGTATTAGCTTGTTTTTATTTATTTCCTCCTTGATTGATGAAGTTTTCAACCAAAACTAAAAACCAAAACCCTTAAAACCAATTTTATTTTATTTTTATTTGAGATTATGTTGGCTTGTTCTTCTAGTAGTTTGAGAACAATTATGGCACTAGCATCTTTAGCGCCATTGTCAGGTATGAAGCTGAAGTATATCTTCCCTAGGATATCATTATTCATCTAATTTTGAGAGGTGAACAAAGTCAGAAAATATTTTAGACTACAATTTTTCATCGGTGACTCCACGATTAAAGATTCCATTGCAAGGAGAATTTTGTTGACAGAAAAATGAAGAATCCAAATGGAAAGATTGGGTATCAGCTTGTTACTTTCCTCCATGAGGTTTTGTTCTTATTCATCAGTTCTTTCTTGTCTTTCCCATTGCATGTCAAAAGAATTATTTTTTGTTTTGTCTATTCCGATGATCATAAACCTTCAAGTACATATCCCTCTTTGGAAGAAGAAAATATGCATTCTTCTTGTTTTATTGATGTTGATCCTATTCCTTCATTTCAAATACATGTGCAGCATGATATAAATAGAAACTAATTATTCTTGTCATCTTGTACAGAATAAATCTAATCTATTACCTTCTACCATCACTACTGAAACTTGCGAACATCTTGTTGAACCTCATTTTCAACTCACGGATTTTTCAGTCTAGACTCAGACAGAAGATGTTTAAACCTCTTAGGCTGTCATCTCTCTTACATCCTTACCCTTCCTACTTTGTTGAATATCTTCCCCATTTTACTGGAAAAGACCATATTACAATAGAGAAGCATTTAGAATCTTTTCATAAATTCATTGATAATTTTGAAATCATGCATGAGGATGTTGTCATGAGGTTATTTTCGAAATCATTTGCTGGAGATGCTGGGTTTTGGTTTAGAAATTTAAAAGATGATTCAATTGGATCGTGGGAAGAGTTACATGATGTCTTTTTGAAGTATTGGGGTAAGAATAAATCTTATGATCAATTTCTTTCCGAATTTTATAGTTTGAAACGAGAGAATGATGAGCCAATTACTAAATTTAATTGGAGGTTTCAAAGTTTTTATATCAGTATGCCTCCAGAGATTAGACCTTCAGAAAAACTTGCTATGGTATATTATGTTATGTCTCAACATTTAGATCTTGTCTTTTTCCTGTTAGAAAGGAAATCATCATCTTTAAGACAATTGTTTAAGGATGCAAAAGGAGTGGAGGAGAACATTCGAGCTTGCGAAATGCTTCGAGATCAGGCTCATGTTGAAGATATACAAGCTTATGAACAGGAAGAAGAACGTAGGTATCATTCAGATTTAAGACAGTTTTCTTCATCATTTTCAGATTTTCATATGAAAAAGGATATAAATGATGCTTGTGTTGATTCTTCATATCAGTTTGCTGAATTTTTCGATGATAATATACTTTCAGTGGATTATAGTCGAAATTTCTTAGTTCATGCTATGAGATTATCATGTTATGAAGAAGAAGTTGTTTCTCTTCAACATCTTACTATTAATATAAGAAATAAGTTGTCATTCTTGACTTATGGTCACTTTTAGAATTTTATTTGTTCAAGTTTTGATCAAGGGTTTTATTTAAAGGTCGAGAAGTAGTTTGAAAATCCCTTGGTTTCCATTCTTGATCCAAATTTTAAAAATAACAGCAATGGAGAGGAAGAGAATGCTTCACTTTATGATGAATATAATGAATACATTGAAGTTTTAAATTGGAAATTTCATGATCCCGTGGCTTCTTGGATGGAGTTGTATTTTTCAAAGGTTTCTAATGCTCCAGCTTTTGGCATACTTCCTATTTCCAGTCATAAGTATTAGCTGCCTATAGAATCTTTATTGCATTTATCATATCTTTTGTGGGTTTTCTCAAACATGAGCATGCATGGAATTATGATTCTCAGTCAAATGGTTTCTTGGCTTCACTGGAAGTATGATTACACTTGATTGGGTTGTTTCCTCTGATTAGAAGTAGGAGTAAATAGCAGAATAAGCTTGCTATACGAGCATGTAGATTCTTTTCACTATGCTGGTTTGTAGCAGTATTTTATCATTTCAAAGGTATGTGTTCAGAGTTTGAGAAAGTTGCAGAGATTTGGTAAATGACTCCATCACCCAATGAATAAGGCACAAGTTCTATAGGTTCTTGAAGCCTCATAAGGAGGAATTCATCCCACAACAAGAGCCAGATGTTATAACTAGATTTTGTTCTTAGTTTATCTGTTCTTTTTGTCCTAATTTTCAACTGTTGGTTTAAAATGATTTTACATTTTATGTTGATTTTAAGAATTTTTTACAATCAATCATTTTGGTTGGATTTAATGCTTTTAATGGTTGAATTATTTCATTATTTTAGTTTTAACGCTTGTCTTTTGGGCTTATTAGTTAATGTGTACATCTTTACTATTTCAAAAACTTATAATAAAATTTTATTCCAAGTTTTGATTTATAATATAACTCTCAGTTTTGAGTCCTTTGTCAAATATTTTCTTGAGGAGATTACTGTAGTAGCTCTGTTTTTCCTATTTTTGTCATTGTCATTGGGAGCATATTACGAAGAGATGGAAACAAATTCAGGAAAACCAAAAGATTTTTTTGCCCAAAACATACTCATTCACAAAAACCTCTCTCTGTTTTGCAACAGTTGTTATCATTTGAGAGATTCGAATTCATCTTTGTGGCCTATTTTCAGGGTTTGAATTATTTAATAATTTCCTGTTTTAGTCACAAATTTGCAGCACGTATTCTGATCAATTGAAGTGGAATTTTGAAAAACAAAGAGAGGTTTTTGTTAAAAACATACTCATTTAAAACAACATCTCTCAGTATTTTCACAGGTGTCTCAAATCGAGATATCTGGAGGCATATTTGAGACCCAAATTTTTAGAAATTCGTCAAATTCCCCCAAATCCGATTTGTTATTTTTGGGTTAATTGTCTTTAAATATTTTGAGTTATCATGTAACTAATTGATGCAACTGTTTCAAATTTTGACCTATAAGGTAGTTATGGAACTGTTTTACTTTTGTAATGATAAAAGGAAGACAAACATACAGTTTTGGGGTGGGATTTTTCACTCAAGGAGAGGCTTTTGGAGCTTTGATTTCTCAAGCTAGCACTTATAACTCTTATGTAACTGGATAACTGTTATTGATTATATATAAACTGATAATCCCTTTTACCTGTCATGCTTTTTTCATTTCTGATTTGGTTGATTGCTCAGTCTACAATTTCATTTCATGTTTAAAGGTTTATTCATGTAAAATCTTATAGCCTATGGATGAAGTTAGTGTTTCATGTGTAATGTTTATGGTCTATTGGAATGTGTTTGATCCCCAGTTTATCCAACTTGCATGACTCAATTCTGTATTAGTTTTTTGTTGTTTATTTCCTCCTTTATTGATGAAGTTTTCAACCAAAACTAAAAACCAAAACCCTTAAAACCAATTTTATTTTATTTTTATTTGAGATTGTGTTGGCTTGTTCTTCTAGTAGTCTGAGAACAATTTCTGGCACTAACACCTTGCAAGGCCAATTTACCGGTCACCTGCTGGCTTAACTTGGCATTTTGTTGTGTCATTCCTTAGCATTTCTCTTCCATCTTTTCCTTTTATTGTCTCTCTTTACCTTTTTCCTTTTCTAGTTCCTCAATCTGCTACTTTAACTTAATAAGCTCTGTATCTTTCAAGCCTATCTGGGGCATTGCTCTAGAAAGGGAACTAGTATCTATTTCCTTGACTACACCTACGGACTAAATTTCACTCTCTGCACCTCTTCCTTGAAGCTCACTTTCTTTCATTGTTAATGTGGCCTTTAATTTAGTTTCACTCTTCTTCAAGAGATGGATGTCTACTTCCCACTGCCTTTCCTTTTCTTCGAGCTTTAGTAGCTTGGCTTTTCAGTCGGTAACCTCAACTTTCAATGTCTCTTTCTCTTTTTTGAAATCATCCAACTCGTCTGTCTGAGTGAGATGGGTAGAAGGGATATTCAACTTCTTTTTTAGTATCTAGACTTCCGTCTCTTTATCATTAAGCAATTTCTGATCCAAAACTCCTTGAGATGTTGGTCCTTCTATTTGTATTGCTTCATTTTGCAAATTGTTGATTTGGGCCTTAAGGGCCTTGTTCTCCACTCTTACCTTCCTCAAAAGATCCAAAGTCTTTGTTTTACTTCCCACTAGCTTGGACATCTGTATTGTGGCCTTCAACAGTATAGCATTCAAGATATCCCCGGTTTCTTTGTTGAGGTGTATTATGTCAGTAGTGGGAACCTTTGCGAGGTTCACATTAACCTCTGACACCTTGTTTCCCATTGTCAGAGCTAAGCTAATTGTGTCAGTGGCATGATCCCTTACATTATTTAATGCCACGTTTGGGTAAGGTAACTGAATTACCTCACTATATAGCTCTCCTGTCTCTTTAAAAGTTTTATTATCCCCTTCTTGGTAAGAGTCTAGCCAGTCTTCTTTGAATGCATGTCTATTTGGAGTCTTCCCGTCAAATACATATTCTTGGATTTGCAATTTGGCTGCCTCGGGATCTTCTTGTTTTTGTTTTTTCTCCATATTATTCTTCTTCATATGAACTTTTGTATTTCTATTTTTAGCCTACACTAACTGCTGCCCCTTTGTATTACTCTTTTTAACCTGGACTAACTGCTGCCCCTATTCTATTTTCTATTTTTTGGGCATGCCGGTCGTGTCCACCTCTTAAGTCTCCATAGGCTATGGGCCTCCTCTTTTTATTGAACTTGCTGAATAGCTGACCAATGATGAGACATTCCTGGCTATTACAACTACTTTGGACAATTCTCTTTGGGGAGAAGCTACTCCTAGCAGGGGTGAGCCAGTGCTTCGTTCTATGCTAGTGTCCATCAAGGTAGGATTAGGGAAATTATCCCAGTTTTTTGCTTCCCTGAGTCTAGGTATTTCAGTGTGTTCAAAAAGCTTTCACTTGTGAGCCTTCCTCCTTCCGGAAATTATTTGATGGGGGTCGTAATTCACAGCTTGTTCCAGAGAAAAACCCATGCCCCTGAGTAAGTTGGCAACCAATGGTAAAGTAGCTCTGCTCTAGGCTATGTATGGTCCCACTTCCCAGGGGAAAATCAAATTTGAGCTCTTTTTATAGTTCAATAAATTCTCTTCCTCAACAGTGAGTCTTTGTCTGATCAATTCCAGGGAGAAAACCCTGGCAGTTAGAAAATTTGGCAGAATGTAGGGTTGATGCACAAAGCCGTACAATCTTATGATTGTTCCGAATTCTGCTAGGAACCAATCTCCTATCCTTTTGCTATGGGACAACTGTAGTATTCGCCTCATCTCAGGAAACACCCTGGGTGTCCTTTCCTGAAAGAAAAGGTCGTATACTTCAGCCATCAACTGGTTCATGAATTTACAATAGTACATGGACATATCATTAGTGATTTCTAATCCAAGTACTTATAGGTATTATTCATTATAAGCTATAAACATCCTCAGCAAAAAGGACTGGAATCTGAATACTTTAGTGCCGTGGAAATTCACTAACTGAGAATGGATGTTCTCGGCCAGGAATTCATCAAACTCAAGACAACAAGACTGATAAGATTTCCCAGGAAATCCAGGTTCGGCCGGACAAGTACTCAAGACGAACAATAGACTCAACAATGACTCTGTGGCATAAGCGTCAGTATCTAGACCTAAAAACTGACTGGTGAGGGATATACACCATTGAGTTTCTTCATTAAATTGGCTAAGGTCGATGGGGTATTACAGGTTGATGAATTCACCATTGGGTTTTGAACAGACCTTCAATAAGGCTTCTTTACTTTCATCAATAGACTCTCTAAAGAAACGTATAATATTTTCCTCTTGGTATTTTTGGGATATATGGACAAACTCATCTAGGATGCGTAGGGTTTTCTAGAAGATAGAATCCTGGACTGAACAAAAGATTTTGGACTTTGACTTATTCATAATGACTTCTTCGACGACAGAGAAATTGTTTGCACACCATTCAACAAACTCATGGCAATGGGGGGTTTGGTCAATAGAGAAAAAATGGAAAAAAGATTTTAAAACACCACAGGTATCTCTACCTTGGTCCTTAAGGATTTCCAATTTACCCTTGGCAGCTTCAATGGCTTCCCCCACGAAGATAGTATCGAAAATCTTGGCATTCTCATCTACGAAACTTTCCTATACCCTCCGACATGCAACCTCTAGTTCTGCATTATCTCTCACCTCTACCACTTCTACTTCTCCTACCATATCCATTTTCAAATATCACTGAGGAGGTATTAGGGGCCTACCTTGCTTTTTAGCATAGTCTCCTGGTTTGTCATTCCTGGCGCTCTGTATACGGTTGGGTATTCTGTGGTATTGAGGCCTTGGAAAAGACAAAAATTTTCAACTCCACGTAGATCCTTTTATATATTTCTATACAACATGACCTTCGTGCCTTTCCTACGCAGTTTGTACCATGGATATTCTTCTTTGCGATCTAAGCCTTTGGTATGTGAGGTCCTTTACGCTACATTATTCCTCATCTCACACGTGTGCAGCTTACTCTGGGAATGCTTACCTCTGTCGTCAATCTCCAACTCCCCTTCATCAAGGTCGTTCATATCCGAAATCTTTTAACCTTTTACCTACTTTTCCCTTCCTAATCTAGTGAGATCAAGATCGACTTTTCTTCACGACCATCGATCCGAGCTGGCCCTACCACTTTTTGCGATGCGAGATCCTGTCCCCATCCATGCTATTTCAGATCACGAAATAAAACACAACCATAGATCTATCTCTTCTCTTGCAGTGACCGTCGGTATGAGTGGCCAGTACCAGTTTTCACAATTTGAAATTGCGACTATGTCCTTGCTAGTCCGGGATGCAAAATAATTTATGTTCGTGGATCTTCTTGTATCCCAATCTCGTCCATCAGATGCCTCCACTCTTTAACCTATTTCACGATTCTAAAAAGAGGCCTTGGCCGAGCATGTTCGCCGTGTGAAATGCTTTAACGCCATTGACCTGTCTTCAGATCAATCTCAGCCTTCTATTATGACTCCCATTTAATGCCTTCAGCGCATCTGACACCCCCTGCTTTACCCTACATCTACGATTCATGAAATGCCTTGCCACCTTCAATCTTCATTACTTCAAGTTGAGGCCACCAATGTACATTGTCCTTTACTTCATTTCCACCACGTCCTATTCTAGTGGCTGAACGCCATCTCGTACATGCCATCAGCATCCCTACAAACTCTAAGGGTGTTGTCCCAACACTTTTCGATAGGATCAGGTTCCCACATATCTCTTATAATCAAAATTTTGATATGGCGTTAACACCATCACTAACAGAATTTTTAACAGGATGATTGTAATCTTCATAAAACAAAATAATATAACCCTATTCTCCTACATCACTAGACTAATCATCTATATGTTTACTAAAAGAACGTTTGAAATGCAAAGGAAATGTTTCTTTTTTCTCATGTTGCTCAACCAACTCTAATTCCTTTTCAATTTAATTTATACTATATCGTTCTACAATTATTTTAGACATTGCAAGTTTGTCTTCAACTTCCAAGCAATCAATTAACATATGTTGCAAAGTGACTGATTTTCTGTCAAAAAGAAGAAGAGACAATTCTGGAGGAAAGGTTAGTGCATAACATAGTTTAGAAGCATCTTCAAGTGGTTGGATCTCTTTAGTCATGTTATAATAAAATATTGCAAATCTCCTATTAAAACTCGATAAGTTTTCATCTTCTTGTGTCTTTGTGGAATGAAATTCTGAAAGAAATTGGTAAAATGACCTCCTCTTACCCCAAAAACTTCCAAAATATATCAGAAAAATATTCCCATGTATAAATGGATTCATGCTGCAAATGTCTAAACCATTCCTTAAAATATCCTTGCAAAGATTGGGAAAAATCCTTCGTACAAACATCATCATACTCTATTTCGAAAAGGTCAAGGAAATTCTCAAAATCTTGAAGATGTTTCTCAGTTGTAAGGTCATCAGATTCTCCATCAAATCTAGGAAGGTATTTGTATTTCTTTGTAGCAAAATCATGAAGAATAGGGGGTAGGTGCAATGGTCTATATCGGTTTGAAATCTTGGAAGAAACAAGGCTATGTGAAAAGGATGTATTATCAATTGTAGTACCATGAGTTTTACAAGGATGATCATCGCTCTTATGTGTCCCGAATGAAATATCTTGGCCAAAATAATATGTACAAGATGAAGAGATGCTTTCAATTCTTAAAGAAGGATATACAGGGGT
Source organism: Pseudotsuga menziesii (assembly GCA_001517045.1). Classification (NCBI taxonomy): domain Eukaryota; kingdom Viridiplantae; phylum Streptophyta; class Pinopsida; order Pinales; family Pinaceae; genus Pseudotsuga; species Pseudotsuga menziesii. The sequence goes on along the minus strand of LPNX010180247.1, from coordinate 712,323 downwards.
AAACCTATGGTATTTTTTGAGTGCAATAAACAATGGAAAGATGTTTTGACCAGCCTAAGAAAACATTTGAAAAAAATTACAAGAAAGGATAAGATATCTTGGAGAAGATTCACATTTGAGTACCTTATTTTTCCACCATGAATTTCCATGCCTTTAAAATGAGCTCATTCCCCAGTAGATTCTACCAATTCCCTTTGAAAACTTTCTCTCTTGATCATGCCACTAATGGAGTCGTTGAAACTTGGATTCTTTGAGAATGGAGTCACCAATATTTTCAGTGGAGTCACCTTCCAAAGCTTTGAGTGGAGTAAATGGAGCATATACAACCAATATGTGGATATGACCAGCTGCTCAACCAGGTCCTAGAACTAGAACAATGTCATTTCCCTAAGGAGATAATAGTGATTATTCCCCGGCAACGGCACCAAGATGCTATCACCCAATGATTTTTCTATGGTTGCAGTAGGATATCACTGGGGTAACCATTTCAAACCAATGTTTAGACTGTATTCTAGCCTATACAGTCAAAGAGGGATCTCTCTATGTCACAAAGCTCATTCACATATACATGTATCTTTAAGCATGCAATCAGAAGGCTAGATCTCTGATAAGAGCAGAATATTTGTAATTTAGAGATTGTAATACAGACAAATGTTAAATACCATTGGGAAATCGAGACATAGCCTAAATCATTCAAGGGTTTTACAGCAATAACGAGTGGTGATTTTCCTTTGTAATATGAGACAACATGTGTGTCACATTCAGTCAAAATATATTGAAGTAATGATAGACAAAAAATGAGAGAAATCCCAGTGAAACAAGAGGCATCTATCTATGGATGAATCTCTTGGAACACCTTTAGCAGAAACATAACAAAGATATTAACTGAAACAAAGCATCTAGCAATGGATGAATTCTATCACAACCATTATAACACAAAAAAAACACGGTTTCTAATGAAGGAGCATTTAAACGAATTCCTTACATACAATCTAGAAATGTGTTAGCAGAGTATACATGCATGAAAATGGGAAATACAGGAAACACAGACTGAATCATAAACACCTTGATGAATCTCAGAAACAAAGAAGAATATTTTTCATTAGTACTTCCAAGAAAGTTGCAGAACTACAAAACCAAGCACATAAAGCTTTAAAAATTGAATGTCGAACCCTTTACTCCTCCATTGAGGTTACATTTATAGTGTAATACGCTCCCGATACCAACCTCGAAACAGATCCAAAATAAGCTACAGCGTGAGAATCAAAATCCTAACAAATTCCTGAGGTGGTATATTTTCCATGATCACAAACAAATTGGGAAAGCATGCGATGATGCACGTGCTTGATGAAAACAACAAATATGGCATCTGGGACTTAGGCTTGCTGGTTGAAAATGACGTTTCAGAGAACCCCCAACGGTATTGTGTTGACTAGGCCTGGAATTTGTTTTCAACAGTAGAGTTGAAGGAGCATTTCTTCACTGCAAACACTTGTTCTTATACAGTTGTCCCCTAATCTTCATCATTTCACCTCTTTCAGGAGACGGATTGCTAAAAAATAGGATTTAGAGCTCCACCTGCATACCTCAAATGGTGAAAGTTTTGTTAAATATGAGAGAGGTTATTTTAATTCCATATGTCCCCAACAAAATCCATGTCTTAATTATTATATATTCCCCTCTAGATATGCGTAATATCTAGTTGAATTTGATGACTCAGACAGTATTTTCAATTTCTGGAAAATTGTCATGTGAAGATCAATTCGATTCTCTTTAGCCATGACACCTGTGTAAACAATAAGAGAGGTTTTTGTATATTGGCATGTGGTGAATAAAAACCCATTTCGGTTTCTGAAAATTCCTCTTCATTTGGGGGAAATTATTCTCTAAAGGAAGTGACTAAAACAATCATTTTCATAAAAAACCTTGCCCAACTGTTACAAATGATATCTGAAGCTCTCTTTGTGGGGATTTTTTTGATGTTAGTCACTACCTGTAGATGATATTCAACTGCTCCTCTTCTATCCATATTATCAACAGGACTTTTATCTTTCAATTCCGCTCACAAGAAAAAATTAAAGACACACAATCTCCCTCCCAAATCATATATACCTAATCTTTTTCATAAAATAAATATATAACCATTTGAATTATCAATTTAATGACTATGATTTAATTTAACCATGAATACTTTTGGAATTTTTTTATCTAACGGAATCAATTTCCATTGAACGTATGCTATGTTAAATTTCCTTCACATTTACCTAGTAGAATAAATCGTGATCGCCGATCTGTTTGGAAAAAACTGCTGCTCCAACACGTGTCTTGACCGTACACTCTGTAAAATTCTACTGAGTTCTAGAAAATTAGACCAACAACACTTTGAAGTAGCGGAATTTTTCCCATCCATTGATCAAACTCGTCAAGCCATGTTGTATAGACGCATGTCTTGGATTTAACCACGAGTATGTAAATTCTGCCTATTTTGAAAATTTGTTTCTCCTCACATGTTTTGGCATTGAAATCCACCTCCGTCATGGATATTTTGCACCTGTTGATCTGACGGTCGATTTGGTATGCTATTTAACACTATTCCACAATGCCTCAAAATACTAACTTGGTCTCTCCTTTGCCCAGTGGAACTGTCCCTTTCCAGTGGATGTTGCATGATCTTTATCTGAACCATTAATCTCTGTTTAGTCTAGAGATATGCACATATTCATCAAATTTCTGTTTTGAAGCCTTGTAGAATGCCTGTAAATCTCCCATCGCCTGCTCACCAATTTTCTCCCCATACTCGAAATTTTTTTCTGAACCATTCACTCCATTAGAGTTCAACACAGGTAATCTTTTATCATCATATCTTTCATGCATAGCTTTTAATCCATCTTGGTACTCTTTCTCAAGTTGAACTGGTGTTATATGTATTCCTTCTCTTTTTATTTCCATACACATTGCAGGGTCACTATTTTCAGGTTTGTGTCTTAACTTCTTCAATACAAGAGTAAATGGATGCTTGTGAGCTTGATCTTCTTTTGATGTTGCTGATGCAAATCCGGCATCTTATTCAACAAAAATATTGACTCTTTTGAAACAAATTCGTGGAACGAGAACATCCTCTACTCACTTGCGCTTGGATTCCATAAAGGGAAGGTTCTTGAAGACCTGAAAGCGCACTAGACACTAAAGAATCCATGCAGGAGCATCTCAGAGACAAATTTTTCCATTGATAGCATTCCTTTCCTCTCATGTTTCAATTGAAAGTTTTCATCATCAATCTTTAATTCATATCTCGATTCACCGCCTGTACCATTACGAGATGAGGTGTATTTTCCTTGCATCATAAAACCTTTGATAACTCAATGGAAAGGAACTCCAAAACTATTCGTAAGGATTTGAGACTATGTCTTACTTAAATGATTGCTCTTCTCCTTATCAATTTCTTGTTTTTCCAGGGGAATGTCAAGATAGCGCAATACCTTTCAATATTTTCTTAGCGCCATCTTATTATCCCACTTCTTATAATTTTCAAAAAAAAAAGGTTTTTCCAAATCTACTGCATTCAACCACCATAACATTTATTGCTTACATAAAATAAACAAGTGCCTTCTTTTGCCTTGAACCTCTTTCATCATACAGATTTTGTGTTTTGGATGGGAACATTTTCCCACAGGCACTGGGTGATAAACTATTCAATGGTTTATATGCATTGGTGGTTTCATTATATTCCAAGGTGAAGCAATATGTCCCTCATATGACTTGGTGTTTGAGCTTTGGCTTAGTACTTGTGCCAATACATTTTTATAAAATAAACCTTTATTTCTATTTCCTAAGGTTTACACTTTTATCAGAGAGTACAATTTCAAAATTTTGCAATTCAAGACTGACTTGGAAAACCATTTGTAAGTCCAAATACAAAAATATCTTTCTTTTTGCTCAAACAACCAATGAAATCCTTTTCTCTTGCAAACCTACCAAATTGAGAAAACCTTTGAAATATATTCAGTCATAACGCCAACTCCCGCAAGAATAAAATTTATACTTTGCTAACACTAGGTACTAGACTAGGTAGTTGGCCATATTTTGTCATATTTGACCACCACTTGCCATCATTATCCTATGGAGAACACTTAGAAATTTTATGCATAATATCTTGTTGCTTTTATGAATGTCCATAATAGAAAGGGTGCATTCTTGCTTTATACGACTTTTGTCCTGGTTTTCAGATTTTCACTCGATTACGATAAAGCTAGTTGTATGGAAACTATCATATTTTGTGTCCAACTCATTTTCCATAGTTTTCTCTCAAGTTTCCATGATTATAAATATTTTCCATCACTTATTAGCTTACCAACTTTCTTTAGCTATTTTGTGACCTCTTTGATAGGCTTGGAAAGTGTTTTTTTCACCTTCGGGGGTTTTTCATATTTTAGTAAGATTGTTTTATTCTCTATTCAAATTACCTCTATGGGATTCTATTTTCTCTATCGAGAGTGTATTAATATTGTACTCATATCAATATTCATTAATGCAATGGAATTTCATCCGCTTGAGAATCTTTTCTCTTGTGTCTACTTAATATTTTCTTCACAATTCTTTTATCTTTCTGTAGCACTAGAATTCTCTTAGTGAAATATTGATATCCAATATTGATCACTTGTGTGATGTCTAAGATGCTATTAGAGAACACGATTGTTGAGCAAAGAAGCTCACAGTGATTCTAATCAGATTTCAAAAGTTTTTTTGTTTTTCTATGTTACGACTATCTACAACTTATACATGGATTCAAAAGTGGTTCCTCTTCTTACTCCAATCACAAATTATTTAGAGTGGAAATTGAAACTAATTGAATATCTAAATAGGAAAGATATATTTGACATATCTATTGGATATGGTGAAGAATCTTAGGAAGAGAAGAGTGATTTTCTAAATGACCATGATAGAGAATATGGAACTATGTGCCTGGTGATGTCTCCCCACATGCATTATCTCATTGATTCTGCTAAGTATCCATTAGATATTTGGAGCAATTTGTATAGATCCTTTGGTGTGCAGAAAGAATATGATGAATCCTAGAGCGAACCAAGAACCTCCTTTACTTCTCTCCCTCCTGATGTTACAACCTCATCCACCTCTCATGATGAAGTTGTTCAAGCTAAAGAAGAACAAGAAGATGTAGAATTTTCAACTCTTGATCCAATTCGAATTGATCTACCTTTTTCTTCCTCTGGTTCTTCTCACGAAGAAATTCTACATGAATAATAAATTCGATTTGTAGGTCATGTTGAATATATTTCCATTCATTCACTATTCTCACAGTCTTCAGATTTTGAATTTAAGGATGATATGACATACATTGCTTCACCTCTTGTGCATGATCAGAGTGCATAAACTGGTGATCTTTTGGATGTTTTGGAGGAGATATCATATATTGAAAGTCATCCACTCACTCTCCTTGGTAATATACCTCATACCTATTCCTCTATCATAGTTGATCACTTTCCTCAGAGATTCATTGAAGATGGAGAACACATTGTCATTGGTTTGGAAAACTTCGGACTCTTGTTCCTTCTCATTTTTGGAGTCGATCGCACCTCCTTTGGTTTGAATATTATGGCTCTAACACCTCATAAACGATATTTTGGACTTGGTACCCTAGTTGGTTCAAATTTGAAGTATGAAGAGCACCTCGATTTTCTCTACTATAAGTGGATCTCAGTTGTTTTACATGATCCCAATATCCATCATGCAGTTGTTTATGTTCTTGATCTAGTCAAGCAGATTCATCTTCTTCCCAAGAAAAATATCTATCCAAATATTTTAGCAAGATCACACCTACTTGCGTTTGGACCAGTATTAAAGGTTTGGTGTGCACATGTTTATTTTTAAGGAGAGTTTTCCCATGATGTTTTCCTTGTTTCCTCATTTTACATGGACAAGATAATAATGGGATGACCATAAGCCTTTATTGCTTAGGCCCTAATAATATATTTTCATGTAAAGTTAAGCTTAAGGGGGGGTGTTGGAATATTTAAAAACCCACCTATAGACTTAGGATATAATTATTAATCATTTTTTATTAATTTCCTAGGTACTAGACTAGGTAAGTGGCCATATTTTGTCATATTTGACCACCAATTGCCATTGTTATCCTATGGAGCACACTTGGAAAGATTACAGATAAGAATATTCTAATTTTATGACTGGCTATAATATCAAGGGCGTATTCCCGTTTTAGACTTCTTTTTTCCTAATTTTTCAGCTTTTCACTCGATAGGGTAAAGCTAGTTGTATGGAAACTGACATCTTTTGTGGCCAACCCATCCTCCATGATTTTCTCTCAAGTTTCTATGATTAGAAATATTTTTCATCACTTATTATATAACCCACTTGATTTATCTAATTCATGACCTCTTTGACAGGTTTGGAAAGTGTTTTGTCACCTTTGGGGGTTTTTCTTATTTTGGGATTCGATTTTATCTCTTGATAGTGTGTTAATATTGTACTCGGATAAATATTCATTAATGCAATGGAATTTCATCCACTTGAGCATATTTTCTCTTGTGTCTTCTTAATATTTTCTTCACAATTCATCTATCTTTGTGTGGAAGTATAATTCTCTTAGTGAAATCTTGATATGCAATCTAGATCACCTATGTGAATTCTAATAAAAAGTAGATTTTACACTACTTTAACTAAATATGTTTAAGTAAGCAAAGAAACATGAGAAATATTTAATGTTAGTGACACCAATGAGGCCCATTAAAAGCCTCAAAGGGGGTTACCTAAGTAGATTTCAAGGGATGACCCCTTTACTTCCTAATACTACTCTATTTGAGCTAATTACTAAAGAAACAAGTAACTGTTGCAAGTTAAGTTAGTCCTAGTTCATTAGTGAGCAGCAATGGGGTTGCAATATTGTAGTAAAAACTAATAAAAAGAAAACAAAAGATAACAACGCAGAAAAAGCATTAACAACTGTGCTACAACATGACAAAGAGACTCACTCAAGCGCAGTCACATGGTTACAAATGTGAGAAGGTCACACTGTCATGAGGGAGACACCCGTGTGGGAGAGGGTTTAATTATGTGTGTGGATAGTTCCAGTGTCGAAGGATGGTCCATGTTGTTAGTGTGGCTGAGAAATTGGGATCCGCACAGTTGATAAAATGGTTGAATTGACTGAAAGGAGGATTCATTTCTAGGATGAGTGATGAGGACCTCTTCACCTATAAGACAACTAACACCATAAATTAATCATTTAACAAACAACAATATATATAAAGAGAAATGAACAAAAATATAGTTTAATCACCATAAATATTGTCATGAAAAAGATTGCACAAGAGTGAATCATTCCAACTTGGTGAGGGGCAAGGCCTTGCAGGATGTAGCAAGTCCTTAGTATTAGGTGACCCTTTGTTGGTGGGGAGTGCTCCAAGTGAGCCTGCAAATGGTTGTTAGTGAAATCAAATAAATAACAATAATAATAATAATGACAAAAATTAAACAAATTACAAGGGGGATAAATTGCAAAATTCAACAACCAATAAGTGCCAAACCACTTGTATATTCCACAATCGTCAAGGATACCCAACACCTTGTAGATGTGAGCTCCAAATGGAGGAAACATATATCACTAAGGGAGGCATTTTTTGTCCACACTAGATGTGAAATGGTTAAAGAACTAGTGAGAATAACACTTGCCCATTGGAGGAAGGAGGCAGGAAGCTTGGTGAATTCTTAACAAAGGGGGAAGAGGTGAGCTATAAGGAACCTCAAGCACAATTCCAATAGCATAGTCCGTCTCTTCTTTCTTCTTACAATAAGCATTCCCATGACTTTATTTTATAGGCCAAGAGGTGGAAATGAAATGTATAGATCCAATGTGAACCCCTTGATCTCATGATCTAGCTCTCAAGTACACAAAGAAGGCCATTTAAGGAATCCAAGTTTGTGAAGAGCCAAATTCAAGTTCTTTGGAGGTAATGTAGCTTTCAACGAGTCTTTAATGTACCCTTGGTGGATGAGATCTCGTTGTTTATGTTAGTCGTGGGGTATCGAAGGAGTATTTGCATTGTAGTGTGGCTTGTTGTGCTAGGGACATGTGTGGTAGTGCGCATTAACAATTATCAATCCATGTAGGTGTACCTTCTAACTTTTCTTGGGAACTTCTAGACGCAAGTTGCTTCTTGGATCTGGTGATGAAGTATTTGTTGGATGCATGCTATATATTGAGGATGCTTTACCATGCAAATTGCAAAAATGTCGCATGTGTACAAGATTTCTATGATAACAATGGACATCCTAATAACCAAATTGTGGGCTATAATGGCCATGTATTTATGCCTATTAGACTATGAATGTGCCTTGAATAGTTCCCTTTGCTTATGGAAGTCATGTCAATTGTGGGGGTAGCCTCACAACATAAATAATATAATCTAGGCAAAGAGGCTAGGTCAAGAGTGGAATGTTTCTCTTGCGCAATCAATTGTTTGGAAAATTTACCTTCATGATAAGTGTCTACTTGATGTCTCATTGATGTTTATTTCAATTCCATGGTATGAATGATGACTATAATGATGAAAATGCATGTTGTAATTATTGATTGTGAATCTGCAAAGGGTAATAGTTAATATAAAGTATGATAGGATTGGCATCCAAGAGTTGGATAGTTGAAGTTACACTTCAGGATTACCTGTATAGAGATGAATTCCCTTGCATAAAAATCTTATTACACATATTTCTAACCTTGTAGGAAGTTAGTGTCTTGTCTTAGAGTTGTGCGTCGAGGGGTTGTCATTTTCGGTAGTTGATGTGTAGTGGTTAAATTTTGTCACATGTGGGGGATCAAACACCTATCAAAGTTAGTGCACAAAGCATACTACAGGACAGAGGAATTGATGTGCACAAAACTTGTGCATGGGTAAAATTACTATGCAGGGTTTTGTACATGGATTATAATATGATGTGCACTGTGTGTTAGATGGAGGAATTAAAATTTATGGCACATCTTGCTACATAGAATTACACTTATTAATAGAGACGTATACGTGTTTCGTATGAGAGAAAGAGTATTGTGTAGCCTCACTAGGGCCGCCAGGGACATGATAGGCTGTGTGATTGGTAAGTATCATAAAAATTGTTTTCATAAGGATAGATAGTATTGAGCCAATTAACCATTGCAACTAATTCATAGGGACATATGTGGTCCTCTTGAAGCACCTTATTTATCGCATGTTGTTTATTGCATTACATTTATTGGTGATTATTGGTGATTACAGTAGGAAGACTTGGGTTTATTTTTTAGGTATAGAGAGCACCCATTAAAACCTTCACTACAAATTGTGAAGGTATTTTGAAAATTTTACCTAATATTATAGCACTAAAAACCTGTTCTACAAGTTGGTTTACTTGTAGTGCTAAAAATAATCTTGATTTTCTGTCATTGCTTTTCGATTTTTACTATGTTGCAGTTTTGGAATCGATATTTCGAGTGGAGACTTCACCTATCTTCAAGAAATCACAATGAAGTCGTTAATGATTAGAAAAGCACAAGGCTAAGTTTATATAGGTAGTGTAAATATAGCCATTTTAAAATAGGAAAACAAATCAGAGAAAAAAATCCAAAAACAAAGGAAGAAATTGAGAATAAAACATAAAAATAAATAATACTTAAGGTTAAAATAAATTAAGCTTATTAATATGGTTATTCGGGTAAATGAGAAATAAAACTATTGAAATTGGAGAAAAAATAATTAAGAACCTAAATAATTGTGTGATACTCAATAAAGGATTTAAAATTATAGAGGGGAATTTGGGGTTATATCGTAATAAAAATAATAACAAGAAAGAGTGAACTAAAACGTTTTTGGGACCTATAATAAAACAGGAAAAATTGCGAAAAGAATGAGGGAGAATGAGTATATGAGAGCATAGAAATAATTTTGAAATGAAATTATTCTAATTGGAAAATGTTTGATTATCATGGAAAATTTAATATAATGAAATTTATATGTTAACATGAAATTAATCTAAATAAGACTAGGGGATGGGAAAAGAGCTTTATTATTTAAAAGTTACTAAGTGATGACAATTTTAATAAATGTAACCATTTTAAGGAGAATTTTAATGTGGAGAAGAACTAATAACAAGGATAAATTATCATAATGAGATAATAGATGAACAAAAATGAAAATAATATTAAAATTAAAAAAAATTGTATGATATTGGATTGGGAAACTTAAGTAAAAGGGTTATGTGAAAATGCCAAACATGGGTTGAATAAAGCAAAAGAAATTGTTTGAATGAACCGAAAGAGAGATGGGCGGAAAATAATGGGGAGGAAGAAATGGAAGAGAAGACAAATAGGGAAACTTTACAATGACTTAATTTGTACGAATTCTATAGATTATAAGGGGATTTTAAAAAAATTTAGAGGATAAAAGAAAGTTAAGATATTATAAGGAGATCATCAACCCTACTCTAGAAGATCAAAAGTATCTCTCTATTTTAACTAGTTCAAAGAAAAAAAATAATATAGCAAAGATAAGAATGAACTCTCATGAGATACATGGTGAAATAGGTCGTTGGAAAGTTCCTAAAACACCATGGGTGGAAAGGATCTGCCACCTCTGTGAGAATATGAACATTGAGGATGAAAATCACTTCCTCTTAGAGTTCCCTACATACACCCACTTGATAACAGTTTCATAATCTTTGTTGCAATCCCATCCTTCCTAGCCTTTTAACTTGTCAAAATTATAGTGAGCTTGGGACGCTTCTCTCCAAGCTCTTTGAGCATAGAAATACAATTTAAAAAAAAACTAAATAATTCATTTTCTTTAGGTCCGATAGACCAATTTAGCATCAAGGGACTTTAGCCATCGTCATCATCGTCATCAATTGTTAGGAATATTTTATATTTCAAGGGATATTCTTATAATGCAAGAGGAGTAATGATAAGTATGAGATAGTATTTTGGTTTGATCAAAGCATACAAGGTTCTTAAAATTGAAAAAGTGTTCCACAATGGAAGATTTAGAGAGACGGTTATGATTAGTGTTAGGAATGTGCTCTTTAAGGAAGATCTAAATGGATATATCAATTTGACCAATATAGGATTCGCCACATGAACACAAAATTTAATAAACTCCTTAGGAAAGAAAGGGGTCGAATTTACCTTTAACATTGTGAAATAGTTGTTTTAGACTTTTGTCATGCTTAAAGATTGTTTTGATATCTTTATTAACTAAGAGTTTAGAAATGTGGTTAGCAATACCTTTGATGTAGGAAAGAGAGATTAAGGCATGCACCGATGGATTGGGTAGGGGAGGACTGGTTTTGGGATGAAGGATATAATGAAACATTTTATTTATTTGGATGAGGGAATAACCATTGTATAGGAAGCTTTTGGTGATATGAATTTGCAAAATTGAGGGAAACCTTCAAATTTGAAACCCTATCAATTCTCTCATTGCCAAGAAAGATAGGAATATCTATATCAACCGTACCAAGCCTAAGAAGATGGAATAATAAATAATATTCATGGAATAGGGCATCACAAAACCATTCTTTGAAAAGATATTATTAGATACCATCAACTACAACAAATTGGTGAAGCCATAACAACAACACATAGAATCAAAAGAAATAAAATCATGTGACAAATAGGTATTAAGGATTAAGATTGACAATAATTGAATTTGGAGGGATGGATCATAGTTGATGGAAATAAGAAATAAAAACTATAAGAAAATCATCTTAGTTGGTTTCATCGCATGTAAATTCATTAATTGTAAATATTTGAGGAAAAGATATTCAAATGAGGGTACTATGATATGACCCAATGGGGGAATATATAGTATATCATACGACCTTGAGATAGGAATATCATAGGAATATATGGGGTAAATTTATAATTAATAGCCCGTCATCTTAATAAATAGTTAACATGTGCAATTATTTGGAGTATGTATATATAGAAGACGTGTAGCCATTATCTAGGGAAATATGGGAATTGGATATATGAATGTATTGGGATATTTAGAGGGAGTTCACCTATTCTTTAAGGATCTACTTTACAAACCATATGACTTATCTATTCTGGATGCTTTCTCCACGTTACATTTTCTATACATGGTATTTACTTTGATTTATTATGTTTTTCTAAGGTTTTGGTTCATAACATCTAGTATCAAAGCACATAATCCTTGGGTTGGTTACCTACAAATGGGCCATCCTTTCATATTCAATATATATATTTTTAAGAAGTATAATGAAAAAGAAAAAAAAATTAAGCATTAAGAGGAACAATCAAGTACTTGTGGAAACAAAATTCATATTTTGGTTTCCTATATGTTCGGAGTTACAATATGTGGAAGTTAGGATTTTTTTCCATTAAAAATACTAGTTTTAAATAATTATTTTGGGTGAATTGGGTCTATGAGATCCAAATTTAGTTTCACATATTGCATAAGAAAAATATGGTCCATATCATTTTTGGTAAAAATATTATAAACATGTAAGAAATAAAAACATGAGGAAAGCCATACAATTTCATTATCTTAAAAGGGACAAAAATAATAAGCATTGAGAAAGTTACCATAAGTTTACATAGGGTAATCAAAATTTGGTTAAACCTATGGCATTGTAGAGAAGACATATTAGGATACTACAAGGATAAATTATAGACTTACAAGGGCCAAAAATTTCAAAGTTACCTCAAGTGGACGGTCGAGAAACAAGATAGTCTCTAAATGAGGGTTTTAAAAGGTATGATTTTTTTAGTGTAAGGTATAATATATGTGATTCAGAAACCATTGGAAAAATGAAAAATACGATAATATGTTTGAACAATCATATTATCCATTTTTTATATTATTGTCAATATATTGAGTCTAAAAGTTGATGGTTTTGGTTAAAAACTGATTAAGAATCAATGGAAAGTTGTATATTTAGAGGAAAGGAAGATAAAATTGATCCTAATGAATTCCAAGGATTGTGAAGGAAAATGTTAAGAGATCGTAATCAACAAGTATTTGTTTTAATGGTGAATCTCTTAAGTGGTGGAGTAGTGATGCTACAAATACTCAGTCATATGAGACATGGTAAATATTTTATGAAATCATCTCTAAAAGATGGATTAAGGAAGAAAAAATTAAAGAGATGAATACCAATCATAAAGAAAGGTGAATTTCTGTCCAAGATAAAAGCCCTTAATGAAGCACTTAACAAGGAGGTTCATAAATTGAAGCAAGAAACTAACAACCGTAAGAAAGTGAAAAAATTATGAGCCAAGAGAATAATTAATAAATAAGAGTGAGGAAATGTGTATGTTGTAAAACCATAATGAAAAAAACCATTTCATGAGGTCAATAGATTGAGAAAGAAATTAAACATTTGTAAAATCAAGACGACACAAGGATCTTGAATGTAGAGGCTACCAAAATACTTGAAAATAAAACTTTCAAGAGGGTTGAGGAAGTTCTAAATACACAAGAGATTAAAAGAACACAATATATAATTGAAGAGGGACATAATAATTTTGATTAATGGAATCACATTTTTTCTTCAAAAGAATAAGGAAGACAAGATTTCATAGTGTCACGGGAACATTCTTGAAGAAGTTGAGATCTACCTTAAAGATGTACATGTTGACACAGATCCGTCTACACGAGTTCACTCTCTGTCGACACCCTTAACGCAATGATCTCGGTGAGTACCAACCCAGATAGGTTTTACCTTATCCAACAACACCTGTGAAGCAGAGGAGGTCTCACCCGAGATGTTCAAGGGAGGACTGTCAGAACCACGTTTCTGCAGTAAGAAGGAGGGCTTTGCACATCTATTGTTCTACTATCGCAACATTACCTCACAGATCAAGCATTGATTCATACATTCATAAATCCGCATTATCATTCATCAGATCAAACCAACATATTCAGATCATGACATAAGAGTGGATGCATAAACAAATATACCATCATTAGCATTATTTAAGACATGAAAGCATTGCATCATTCATAAATAGACATCATATTGTAGTATTCATCCACATTGCATCGCAGGTAAACAAGAAAAAAGGAAGAAGTAAAAAGACACAACGTTTCACTCAAATATCCGTTAAGTCATATTAACTTTGCATCAAAACACATTTCCTCAAAATAGTTCCTCAATTTAGATCTTGCATCAAAGACAGATCACACATGCGCAAAAGATAAAATTTAGACACAAGACTGATCTCTGGATCATCAAAATCTGTTCAACATTAAAATCCTAGATCTATTTATAGGCTTGCGCCTTTTACAATGCGGTCCACTTAAGTCAACTTCCTAACTACTTTGACCAAAATTTACAAAATATGACCACAATATACAAAACGTGACCAAACTTCCTTGCGTGCCATCTTCCGCCTTGTGTAACAACTTTGACCTTGCGTAACAACTTTGGTGCAAGCATCAACGTTAAAAACATATCAACTCCCTCATTACCATGAAAGACAAGAAGATCTTAATGAACACTACTAATGGATAATATAGAATAATTGTCAATATTAATGGAATGAGGCATACAAAAACTATTATTTAATAAGATATTATTAGAGACCAGAAACTGTTCAACAATTTAAAGAAGTCATAACACCAAATGAAATCAAAGGAAAGAAAATCATGTGACCACTAGATATGAAGGATTAAGATTGGAAATAAGAATGGATG